>JAPPUL010000023.1:0-52099 GCA_026874595.1 Sipunculus nudus | reverse complement strand
ACCTACTATCATTGTTTAACCATATCTCCAAAACTACACATTTTAGGCACATAAACTGTACACCATATGAATTGGCGTTTCATGGCCTTTCTGCCCATGACCTCTTTTGTTTAATCATACACGGTCCCCGCAAATTTTAGCAACTTTGTAAAAATTAAAACCCGCATGCACAAATACATATGCCATCACGCATGCATGCACGCGTTTTAGTATGAAAGACAGACACGCTTTCCCGTGACTGCAAAAATTATAGCGTTCGCCGTATAAAATAAGTGACCACAGGCACTCTTTGCGGGCCAGTTTGCCATTTCTGTCGCGTTATAGTTTATTGCTTGCCGGAATCAGAGATTTCGACAAGTATGTTGATCAGTTCCGTTTGTTTGTTTGTCTGTATGTCCCCGCTCTACAGGCCACAATTTTGCACCAATCGTCCTGAAACTTATAGATAGAGTGTATAATCGGTTCTTCTCGGAGCCTATTGTTTTTGGTCATGATCGGTCAAGGGTCAAGGTCAGGGTCACCAAAAAGCTCAAAAACGGTTTTTTCTTCATACCTTCGTCAAAAATAGCCGTAGGCACCTAATCTGTAGCCCGTTTTATTTGCCACTGCATGGCCACTTCCAACACTGCAAAATTGCCTCATTTCGCTGTTACCATGGTTACGCAATTTTGGGGAGAAATCATGGAATTTCGTGATATTTTTCAAATTTGCAGCAATTTTACTGATTCTGAGATATTTTATGTAACATAAGAATATCTCGAAACGGGTTTTTCAGATTTTGGAAATGGCCGCCAGGGGGCGTTGCAGATGAAAAAACATGAAAATTTGTTTTGGTGCTATACCTCCAGAACTATTAAACATTGGGCCATTTCCATCACAGCACCTTAAACTAGGGTCCATGGGCTTATTTTTGCGCATAGGTGCCACAGTGCGCTATTGCCAGATTTCTCTATTTTTGGGGTGAAACCTTTGAATTTTGAAAATATGCAGTTTTCAGCTTCTAACTCTGTCAGTTTTTATGCTAGAGAGGTCAAAATTTTTGCATCTTGTAGCCCTTGGTGAGTTCTCGGTGATCCAACCAAAAATCTGGCAAAATCTCGCACCGTTTCTCGTCGAATGGGATTTCGCGATTTCACGGTGACATGCCCTATAGGCCACATATATGCAGGCATCCTTTTGAAACTGATACATGTTACGTCATACACTAATATCTCGAAAGCCATTGTTCAGTTTTTGGAAAATTACCGCTAGGGGGCGCTGCACTGCAACCCCGTACCTACTATCATTGTTTAACCATATCTCCAAAACTACACATTTTAGGCACATAAACTGTACACCATATGAATTGGCGTTTCATGGCCTTTCTGCCCATGACCTCTTTTGTTTAATCATACACGGTCCCCGCAAATTTTAGCAACTTTGTAAAAATTAAAACCCGCATGCACAAATACATATGCCATCACGCATGCATGCACGCGTTTTAGTATGAAAGACAGACACGCTTTCCCGTGACTGCAAAAATTATAGCGTTCGCCGTATAAAATAAGTGACCACAGGCACTCTTTGCGGGCCAGTTTGCCATTTCTGTCGCGTTATAGTTTATTGCTTGCCGGAATCAGAGATTTCGACAAGTATGTTGATCAGTTCCGTTTGTTTGTTTGTCTGTATGTCCCCGCTCTACAGGCCACAATTTTGCACCAATCGTCCTGAAACTTATAGATAGAGTGTATAATCGGTTCTTCTCGGAGCCTATTGTTTTTGGTCATGATCGGTCAAGGGTCAAGGTCAGGGTCACCAAAAAGCTCAAAAACGGTTTTTTCTTCATACCTTCGTCAAAAATAGCCGTAGGCACCTAATCTGTAGCCCGTTTTATTTGCCACTGCATGGCCACTTCCAACACTGCAAAATTGCCTCATTTCGCTGTTACCATGGTTACGCAATTTTGGGGAGAAATCATGGAATTTCGTGATATTTTTCAAATTTGCAGCAATTTTACTGATTCTGAGATATTTTATGTAACATAAGAATATCTCGAAACGGGTTTTTCAGATTTTGGAAATGGCCGCCAGGGGGCGTTGCAGATGAAAAAACATGAAAATTTGTTTTGGTGCTATACCTCCAGAACTATTAAACATTGGGCCATTTCCATCACAGCACCTTAAACTAGGGTCCATGGGCTTATTTTTGCGCATAGGTGCCACAGTGCGCTATTGCCAGATTTCTCTATTTTTGGGGTGAAACCTTTGAATTTTGAAAATATGCAGTTTTCAGCTTCTAACTCTGTCAGTTTTTATGCTAGAGAGGTCAAAATTTTTGCATCTTGTAGCCCTTGGTGAGTTCTCGGTGATCCAACCAAAAATCTGGCAAAATCTCGCACCGTTTCTCGTCGAATGGGATTTCGCGATTTCACGGTGACATGCCCTATAGGCCACATATATGCAGGCATCCTTTTGAAACTGATACATGTTACGTCATACACTAATATCTCGAAAGCCATTGTTCAGTTTTTGGAAAATTACCGCTAGGGGGCGCTGCACTGCAACCCCGTACCTACTATCATTGTTTAACCATATCTCCAAAACTACACATTTTAGGCACATAAACTGTACACCATATGAATTGGCGTTTCATGGCCTTTCTGCCCATGACCTCTTTTGTTTAATCATACACGGTCCCCGCAAATTTTAGCAACTTTGTAAAAATTAAAACCCGCATGCACAAATACATATGCCATCACGCATGCATGCACGCGTTTTAGTATGAAAGACAGACACGCTTTCCCGTGACTGCAAAAATTATAGCGTTCGCCGTATAAAATAAGTGACCACAGGCACTCTTTGCGGGCCAGTTTGCCATTTCTGTCGCGTTATAGTTTATTGCTTGCCGGAATCAGAGATTTCGACAAGTATGTTGATCAGTTCCGTTTGTTTGTTTGTCTGTATGTCCCCGCTCTACAGGCCACAATTTTGCACCAATCGTCCTGAAACTTATAGATAGAGTGTATAATCGGTTCTTCTCGGAGCCTATTGTTTTTGGTCATGATCGGTCAAGGGTCAAGGTCAGGGTCACCAAAAAGCTCAAAAACGGTTTTTTCTTCATACCTTCGTCAAAAATAGCCGTAGGCACCTAATCTGTAGCCCGTTTTATTTGCCACTGCATGGCCACTTCCAACACTGCAAAATTGCCTCATTTCGCTGTTACCATGGTTACGCAATTTTGGGGAGAAATCATGGAATTTCGTGATATTTTTCAAATTTGCAGCAATTTTACTGATTCTGAGATATTTTATGTAACATAAGAATATCTCGAAACGGGTTTTTCAGATTTTGGAAATGGCCGCCAGGGGGCGTTGCAGATGAAAAAACATGAAAATTTGTTTTGGTGCTATACCTCCAGAACTATTAAACATTGGGCCATTTCCATCACAGCACCTTAAACTAGGGTCCATGGGCTTATTTTTGCGCATAGGTGCCACAGTGCGCTATTGCCAGATTTCTCTATTTTTGGGGTGAAACCTTTGAATTTTGAAAATATGCAGTTTTCAGCTTCTAACTCTGTCAGTTTTTATGCTAGAGAGGTCAAAATTTTTGCATCTTGTAGCCCTTGGTGAGTTCTCGGTGATCCAACCAAAAATCTGGCAAAATCTCGCACCGTTTCTCGTCGAATGGGATTTCGCGATTTCACGGTGACATGCCCTATAGGCCACATATATGCAGGCATCCTTTTGAAACTGATACATGTTACGTCATACACTAATATCTCGAAAGCCATTGTTCAGTTTTTGGAAAATTACCGCTAGGGGGCGCTGCACTGCAACCCCGTACCTACTATCATTGTTTAACCATATCTCCAAAACTACACATTTTAGGCACATAAACTGTACACCATATGAATTGGCGTTTCATGGCCTTTCTGCCCATGACCTCTTTTGTTTAATCATACACGGTCCCCGCAAATTTTAGCAACTTTGTAAAAATTAAAACCCGCATGCACAAATACATATGCCATCACGCATGCATGCACGCGTTTTAGTATGAAAGACAGACACGCTTTCCCGTGACTGCAAAAATTATAGCGTTCGCCGTATAAAATAAGTGACCACAGGCACTCTTTGCGGGCCAGTTTGCCATTTCTGTCGCGTTATAGTTTATTGCTTGCCGGAATCAGAGATTTCGACAAGTATGTTGATCAGTTCCGTTTGTTTGTTTGTCTGTATGTCCCCGCTCTACAGGCCACAATTTTGCACCAATCGTCCTGAAACTTATAGATAGAGTGTATAATCGGTTCTTCTCGGAGCCTATTGTTTTTGGTCATGATCGGTCAAGGGTCAAGGTCAGGGTCACCAAAAAGCTCAAAAACGGTTTTTTCTTCATACCTTCGTCAAAAATAGCCGTAGGCACCTAATCTGTAGCCCGTTTTATTTGCCACTGCATGGCCACTTCCAACACTGCAAAATTGCCTCATTTCGCTGTTACCATGGTTACGCAATTTTGGGGAGAAATCATGGAATTTCGTGATATTTTTCAAATTTGCAGCAATTTTACTGATTCTGAGATATTTTATGTAACATAAGAATATCTCGAAACGGGTTTTTCAGATTTTGGAAATGGCCGCCAGGGGGCGTTGCAGATGAAAAAACATGAAAATTTGTTTTGGTGCTATACCTCCAGAACTATTAAACATTGGGCCATTTCCATCACAGCACCTTAAACTAGGGTCCACGGGCTTATTTTTGCGCATAGGTGCCACAGTGCGCTATTGCCAGATTTCTCTATTTTTGGGGTGAAACCTTTGAATTTTGAAAATATGCAGTTTTCAGCTTCTAACTCTGTCAGTTTTTATGCTAGAGAGGTCAAAATTTTTGCATCTTGTAGCCCTTGGTGAGTTCTCGGTGATCCAACCAAAAATCTGGCAAAATCTCGCACCGTTTCTCGTCGAATGGGATTTCGCGATTTCACGGTGACATGCCCTATAGGCCACATATATGCAGGCATCCTTTTGAAACTGATACATGTTACGTCATACACTAATATCTCGAAAGCCATTGTTCAGTTTTTGGAAAATTACCGCTAGGGGGCGCTGCACTGCAACCCCGTACCTACTATCATTGTTTAACCATATCTCCAAAACTACACATTTTAGGCACATAAACTGTACACCATATGAATTGGCGTTTCATGGCCTTTCTGCCCATGACCTCTTTTGTTTAATCATACACGGTCCCCGCAAATTTTAGCAACTTTGTAAAAATTAAAACCCGCATGCACAAATACATATGCCATCACGCATGCATGCACGCGTTTTAGTATGAAAGACAGACACGCTTTCCCGTGACTGCAAAAATTATAGCGTTCGCCGTATAAAATAAGTGACCACAGGCACTCTTTGCGGGCCAGTTTGCCATTTCTGTCGCGTTATAGTTTATTGCTTGCCGGAATCAGAGATTTCGACAAGTATGTTGATCAGTTCCGTTTGTTTGTTTGTCTGTATGTCCCCGCTCTACAGGCCACAATTTTGCACCAATCGTCCTGAAACTTATAGATAGAGTGTATAATCGGTTCTTCTCGGAGCCTATTGTTTTTGGTCATGATCGGTCAAGGGTCAAGGTCAGGGTCACCAAAAAGCTCAAAAACGGTTTTTTCTTCATACCTTCGTCAAAAATAGCCGTAGGCACCTAATCTGTAGCCCGTTTTATTTGCCACTGCATGGCCACTTCCAACACTGCAAAATTGCCTCATTTCGCTGTTACCATGGTTACGCAATTTTGGGGAGAAATCATGGAATTTCGTGATATTTTTCAAATTTGCAGCAATTTTACTGATTCTGAGATATTTTATGTAACATAAGAATATCTCGAAACGGGTTTTTCAGATTTTGGAAATGGCCGCCAGGGGGCGTTGCAGATGAAAAAACATGAAAATTTGTTTTGGTGCTATACCTCCAGAACTATTAAACATTGGGCCATTTCCATCACAGCACCTTAAACTAGGGTCCATGGGCTTATTTTTGCGCATAGGTGCCACAGTGCGCTATTGCCAGATTTCTCTATTTTTGGGGTGAAACCTTTGAATTTTGAAAATATGCAGTTTTCAGCTTCTAACTCTGTCAGTTTTTATGCTAGAGAGGTCAAAATTTTTGCATCTTGTAGCCCTTGGTGAGTTCTCGGTGATCCAACCAAAAATCTGGCAAAATCTCGCACCGTTTCTCGTCGAATGGGATTTCGCGATTTCACGGTGACATGCCCTATAGGCCACATATATGCAGGCATCCTTTTGAAACTGATACATGTTACGTCATACACTAATATCTCGAAAGCCATTGTTCAGTTTTTGGAAAATTACCGCTAGGGGGCGCTGCACTGCAACCCCGTACCTACTATCATTGTTTAACCATATCTCCAAAACTACACATTTTAGGCACATAAACTGTACACCATATGAATTGGCGTTTCATGGCCTTTCTGCCCATGACCTCTTTTGTTTAATCATACACGGTCCCCGCAAATTTTAGCAACTTTGTAAAAATTAAAACCCGCATGCACAAATACATATGCCATCACGCATGCATGCACGCGTTTTAGTATGAAAGACAGACACGCTTTCCCGTGACTGCAAAAATTATAGCGTTCGCCGTATAAAATAAGTGACCACAGGCACTCTTTGCGGGCCAGTTTGCCATTTCTGTCGCGTTATAGTTTATTGCTTGCCGGAATCAGAGATTTCGACAAGTATGTTGATCAGTTCCGTTTGTTTGTTTGTCTGTATGTCCCCGCTCTACAGGCCACAATTTTGCACCAATCGTCCTGAAACTTATAGATAGAGTGTATAATCGGTTCTTCTCGGAGCCTATTGTTTTTGGTCATGATCGGTCAAGGGTCAAGGTCAGGGTCACCAAAAAGCTCAAAAACGGTTTTTTCTTCATACCTTCGTCAAAAATAGCCGTAGGCACCTAATCTGTAGCCCGTTTTATTTGCCACTGCATGGCCACTTCCAACACTGCAAAATTGCCTCATTTCGCTGTTACCATGGTTACGCAATTTTGGGGAGAAATCATGGAATTTCGTGATATTTTTCAAATTTGCAGCAATTTTACTGATTCTGAGATATTTTATGTAACATAAGAATATCTCGAAACGGGTTTTTCAGATTTTGGAAATGGCCGCCAGGGGGCGTTGCAGATGAAAAAACATGAAAATTTGTTTTGGTGCTATACCTCCAGAACTATTAAACATTGGGCCATTTCCATCACAGCACCTTAAACTAGGGTCCACGGGCTTATTTTTGCGCATAGGTGCCACAGTGCGCTATTGCCAGATTTCTCTATTTTTGGGGTGAAACCTTTGAATTTTGAAAATATGCAGTTTTCAGCTTCTAACTCTGTCAGTTTTTATGCTAGAGAGGTCAAAATTTTTGCATCTTGTAGCCCTTGGTGAGTTCTCGGTGATCCAACCAAAAATCTGGCAAAATCTCGCACCGTTTCTCGTCGAATGGGATTTCGCGATTTCACGGTGACATGCCCTATAGGCCACATATATGCAGGCATCCTTTTGAAACTGATACATGTTACGTCATACACTAATATCTCGAAAGCCATTGTTCAGTTTTTGGAAAATTACCGCTAGGGGGCGCTGCACTGCAACCCCGTACCTACTATCATTGTTTAACCATATCTCCAAAACTACACATTTTAGGCACATAAACTGTACACCATATGAATTGGCGTTTCATGGCCTTTCTGCCCATGACCTCTTTTGTTTAATCATACACGGTCCCCGCAAATTTTAGCAACTTTGTAAAAATTAAAACCCGCATGCACAAATACATATGCCATCACGCATGCATGCACGCGTTTTAGTATGAAAGACAGACACGCTTTCCCGTGACTGCAAAAATTATAGCGTTCGCCGTATAAAATAAGTGACCACAGGCACTCTTTGCGGGCCAGTTTGCCATTTCTGTCGCGTTATAGTTTATTGCTTGCCGGAATCAGAGATTTCGACAAGTATGTTGATCAGTTCCGTTTGTTTGTTTGTCTGTATGTCCCCGCTCTACAGGCCACAATTTTGCACCAATCGTCCTGAAACTTATAGATAGAGTGTATAATCGGTTCTTCTCGGAGCCTATTGTTTTTGGTCATGATCGGTCAAGGGTCAAGGTCAGGGTCACCAAAAAGCTCAAAAACGGTTTTTTCTTCATACCTTCGTCAAAAATAGCCGTAGGCACCTAATCTGTAGCCCGTTTTATTTGCCACTGCATGGCCACTTCCAACACTGCAAAATTGCCTCATTTCGCTGTTACCATGGTTACGCAATTTTGGGGAGAAATCATGGAATTTCGTGATATTTTTCAAATTTGCAGCAATTTTACTGATTCTGAGATATTTTATGTAACATAAGAATATCTCGAAACGGGTTTTTCAGATTTTGGAAATGGCCGCCAGGGGGCGTTGCAGATGAAAAAACATGAAAATTTGTTTTGGTGCTATACCTCCAGAACTATTAAACATTGGGCCATTTCCATCACAGCACCTTAAACTAGGGTCCATGGGCTTATTTTTGCGCATAGGTGCCACAGTGCGCTATTGCCAGATTTCTCTATTTTTGGGGTGAAACCTTTGAATTTTGAAAATATGCAGTTTTCAGCTTCTAACTCTGTCAGTTTTTATGCTAGAGAGGTCAAAATTTTTGCATCTTGTAGCCCTTGGTGAGTTCTCGGTGATCCAACCAAAAATCTGGCAAAATCTCGCACCGTTTCTCGTCGAATGGGATTTCGCGATTTCACGGTGACATGCCCTATAGGCCACATATATGCAGGCATCCTTTTGAAACTGATACATGTTACGTCATACACTAATATCTCGAAAGCCATTGTTCAGTTTTTGGAAAATTACCGCTAGGGGGCGCTGCACTGCAACCCCGTACCTACTATCATTGTTTAACCATATCTCCAAAACTACACATTTTAGGCACATAAACTGTACACCATATGAATTGGCGTTTCATGGCCTTTCTGCCCATGACCTCTTTTGTTTAATCATACACGGTCCCCGCAAATTTTAGCAACTTTGTAAAAATTAAAACCCGCATGCACAAATACATATGCCATCACGCATGCATGCACGCGTTTTAGTATGAAAGACAGACACGCTTTCCCGTGACTGCAAAAATTATAGCGTTCGCCGTATAAAATAAGTGACCACAGGCACTCTTTGCGGGCCAGTTTGCCATTTCTGTCGCGTTATAGTTTATTGCTTGCCGGAATCAGAGATTTCGACAAGTATGTTGATCAGTTCCGTTTGTTTGTTTGTCTGTATGTCCCCGCTCTACAGGCCACAATTTTGCACCAATCGTCCTGAAACTTATAGATAGAGTGTATAATCGGTTCTTCTCGGAGCCTATTGTTTTTGGTCATGATCGGTCAAGGGTCAAGGTCAGGGTCACCAAAAAGCTCAAAAACGGTTTTTTCTTCATACCTTCGTCAAAAATAGCCGTAGGCACCTAATCTGTAGCCCGTTTTATTTGCCACTGCATGGCCACTTCCAACACTGCAAAATTGCCTCATTTCGCTGTTACCATGGTTACGCAATTTTGGGGAGAAATCATGGAATTTCGTGATATTTTTCAAATTTGCAGCAATTTTACTGATTCTGAGATATTTTATGTAACATAAGAATATCTCGAAACGGGTTTTTCAGATTTTGGAAATGGCCGCCAGGGGGCGTTGCAGATGAAAAAACATGAAAATTTGTTTTGGTGCTATACCTCCAGAACTATTAAACATTGGGCCATTTCCATCACAGCACCTTAAACTAGGGTCCATGGGCTTATTTTTGCGCATAGGTGCCACAGTGCGCTATTGCCAGATTTCTCTATTTTTGGGGTGAAACCTTTGAATTTTGAAAATATGCAGTTTTCAGCTTCTAACTCTGTCAGTTTTTATGCTAGAGAGGTCAAAATTTTTGCATCTTGTAGCCCTTGGTGAGTTCTCGGTGATCCAACCAAAAATCTGGCAAAATCTCGCACCGTTTCTCGTCGAATGGGATTTCGCGATTTCACGGTGACATGCCCTATAGGCCACATATATGCAGGCATCCTTTTGAAACTGATACATGTTACGTCATACACTAATATCTCGAAAGCCATTGTTCAGTTTTTGGAAAATTACCGCTAGGGGGCGCTGCACTGCAACCCCGTACCTACTATCATTGTTTAACCATATCTCCAAAACTACACATTTTAGGCACATAAACTGTACACCATATGAATTGGCGTTTCATGGCCTTTCTGCCCATGACCTCTTTTGTTTAATCATACACGGTCCCCGCAAATTTTAGCAACTTTGTAAAAATTAAAACCCGCATGCACAAATACATATGCCATCACGCATGCATGCACGCGTTTTAGTATGAAAGACAGACACGCTTTCCCGTGACTGCAAAAATTATAGCGTTCGCCGTATAAAATAAGTGACCACAGGCACTCTTTGCGGGCCAGTTTGCCATTTCTGTCGCGTTATAGTTTATTGCTTGCCGGAATCAGAGATTTCGACAAGTATGTTGATCAGTTCCGTTTGTTTGTTTGTCTGTATGTCCCCGCTCTACAGGCCACAATTTTGCACCAATCGTCCTGAAACTTATAGATAGAGTGTATAATCGGTTCTTCTCGGAGCCTATTGTTTTTGGTCATGATCGGTCAAGGGTCAAGGTCAGGGTCACCAAAAAGCTCAAAAACGGTTTTTTCTTCATACCTTCGTCAAAAATAGCCGTAGGCACCTAATCTGTAGCCCGTTTTATTTGCCACTGCATGGCCACTTCCAACACTGCAAAATTGCCTCATTTCGCTGTTACCATGGTTACGCAATTTTGGGGAGAAATCATGGAATTTCGTGATATTTTTCAAATTTGCAGCAATTTTACTGATTCTGAGATATTTTATGTAACATAAGAATATCTCGAAACGGGTTTTTCAGATTTTGGAAATGGCCGCCAGGGGGCGTTGCAGATGAAAAAACATGAAAATTTGTTTTGGTGCTATACCTCCAGAACTATTAAACATTGGGCCATTTCCATCACAGCACCTTAAACTAGGGTCCATGGGCTTATTTTTGCGCATAGGTGCCACAGTGCGCTATTGCCAGATTTCTCTATTTTTGGGGTGAAACCTTTGAATTTTGAAAATATGCAGTTTTCAGCTTCTAACTCTGTCAGTTTTTATGCTAGAGAGGTCAAAATTTTTGCATCTTGTAGCCCTTGGTGAGTTCTCGGTGATCCAACCAAAAATCTGGCAAAATCTCGCACCGTTTCTCGTCGAATGGGATTTCGCGATTTCACGGTGACATGCCCTATAGGCCACATATATGCAGGCATCCTTTTGAAACTGATACATGTTACGTCATACACTAATATCTCGAAAGCCATTGTTCAGTTTTTGGAAAATTACCGCTAGGGGGCGCTGCACTGCAACCCCGTACCTACTATCATTGTTTAACCATATCTCCAAAACTACACATTTTAGGCACATAAACTGTACACCATATGAATTGGCGTTTCATGGCCTTTCTGCCCATGACCTCTTTTGTTTAATCATACACGGTCCCCGCAAATTTTAGCAACTTTGTAAAAATTAAAACCCGCATGCACAAATACATATGCCATCACGCATGCATGCACGCGTTTTAGTATGAAAGACAGACACGCTTTCCCGTGACTGCAAAAATTATAGCGTTCGCCGTATAAAATAAGTGACCACAGGCACTCTTTGCGGGCCAGTTTGCCATTTCTGTCGCGTTATAGTTTATTGCTTGCCGGAATCAGAGATTTCGACAAGTATGTTGATCAGTTCCGTTTGTTTGTTTGTCTGTATGTCCCCGCTCTACAGGCCACAATTTTGCACCAATCGTCCTGAAACTTATAGATAGAGTGTATAATCGGTTCTTCTCGGAGCCTATTGTTTTTGGTCATGATCGGTCAAGGGTCAAGGTCAGGGTCACCAAAAAGCTCAAAAACGGTTTTTTCTTCATACCTTCGTCAAAAATAGCCGTAGGCACCTAATCTGTAGCCCGTTTTATTTGCCACTGCATGGCCACTTCCAACACTGCAAAATTGCCTCATTTCGCTGTTACCATGGTTACGCAATTTTGGGGAGAAATCATGGAATTTCGTGATATTTTTCAAATTTGCAGCAATTTTACTGATTCTGAGATATTTTATGTAACATAAGAATATCTCGAAACGGGTTTTTCAGATTTTGGAAATGGCCGCCAGGGGGCGTTGCAGATGAAAAAACATGAAAATTTGTTTTGGTGCTATACCTCCAGAACTATTAAACATTGGGCCATTTCCATCACAGCACCTTAAACTAGGGTCCATGGGCTTATTTTTGCGCATAGGTGCCACAGTGCGCTATTGCCAGATTTCTCTATTTTTGGGGTGAAACCTTTGAATTTTGAAAATATGCAGTTTTCAGCTTCTAACTCTGTCAGTTTTTATGCTAGAGAGGTCAAAATTTTTGCATCTTGTAGCCCTTGGTGAGTTCTCGGTGATCCAACCAAAAATCTGGCAAAATCTCGCACCGTTTCTCGTCGAATGGGATTTCGCGATTTCACGGTGACATGCCCTATAGGCCACATATATGCAGGCATCCTTTTGAAACTGATACATGTTACGTCATACACTAATATCTCGAAAGCCATTGTTCAGTTTTTGGAAAATTACCGCTAGGGGGCGCTGCACTGCAACCCCGTACCTACTATCATTGTTTAACCATATCTCCAAAACTACACATTTTAGGCACATAAACTGTACACCATATGAATTGGCGTTTCATGGCCTTTCTGCCCATGACCTCTTTTGTTTAATCATACACGGTCCCCGCAAATTTTAGCAACTTTGTAAAAATTAAAACCCGCATGCACAAATACATATGCCATCACGCATGCATGCACGCGTTTTAGTATGAAAGACAGACACGCTTTCCCGTGACTGCAAAAATTATAGCGTTCGCCGTATAAAATAAGTGACCACAGGCACTCTTTGCGGGCCAGTTTGCCATTTCTGTCGCGTTATAGTTTATTGCTTGCCGGAATCAGAGATTTCGACAAGTATGTTGATCAGTTCCGTTTGTTTGTTTGTCTGTATGTCCCCGCTCTACAGGCCACAATTTTGCACCAATCGTCCTGAAACTTATAGATAGAGTGTATAATCGGTTCTTCTCGGAGCCTATTGTTTTTGGTCATGATCGGTCAAGGGTCAAGGTCAGGGTCACCAAAAAGCTCAAAAACGGTTTTTTCTTCATACCTTCGTCAAAAATAGCCGTAGGCACCTAATCTGTAGCCCGTTTTATTTGCCACTGCATGGCCACTTCCAACACTGCAAAATTGCCTCATTTCGCTGTTACCATGGTTACGCAATTTTGGGGAGAAATCATGGAATTTCGTGATATTTTTCAAATTTGCAGCAATTTTACTGATTCTGAGATATTTTATGTAACATAAGAATATCTCGAAACGGGTTTTTCAGATTTTGGAAATGGCCGCCAGGGGGCGTTGCAGATGAAAAAACATGAAAATTTGTTTTGGTGCTATACCTCCAGAACTATTAAACATTGGGCCATTTCCATCACAGCACCTTAAACTAGGGTCCATGGGCTTATTTTTGCGCATAGGTGCCACAGTGCGCTATTGCCAGATTTCTCTATTTTTGGGGTGAAACCTTTGAATTTTGAAAATATGCAGTTTTCAGCTTCTAACTCTGTCAGTTTTTATGCTAGAGAGGTCAAAATTTTTGCATCTTGTAGCCCTTGGTGAGTTCTCGGTGATCCAACCAAAAATCTGGCAAAATCTCGCACCGTTTCTCGTCGAATGGGATTTCGCGATTTCACGGTGACATGCCCTATAGGCCACATATATGCAGGCATCCTTTTGAAACTGATACATGTTACGTCATACACTAATATCTCGAAAGCCATTGTTCAGTTTTTGGAAAATTACCGCTAGGGGGCGCTGCACTGCAACCCCGTACCTACTATCATTGTTTAACCATATCTCCAAAACTACACATTTTAGGCACATAAACTGTACACCATATGAATTGGCGTTTCATGGCCTTTCTGCCCATGACCTCTTTTGTTTAATCATACACGGTCCCCGCAAATTTTAGCAACTTTGTAAAAATTAAAACCCGCATGCACAAATACATATGCCATCACGCATGCATGCACGCGTTTTAGTATGAAAGACAGACACGCTTTCCCGTGACTGCAAAAATTATAGCGTTCGCCGTATAAAATAAGTGACCACAGGCACTCTTTGCGGGCCAGTTTGCCATTTCTGTCGCGTTATAGTTTATTGCTTGCCGGAATCAGAGATTTCGACAAGTATGTTGATCAGTTCCGTTTGTTTGTTTGTCTGTATGTCCCCGCTCTACAGGCCACAATTTTGCACCAATCGTCCTGAAACTTATAGATAGAGTGTATAATCGGTTCTTCTCGGAGCCTATTGTTTTTGGTCATGATCGGTCAAGGGTCAAGGTCAGGGTCACCAAAAAGCTCAAAAACGGTTTTTTCTTCATACCTTCGTCAAAAATAGCCGTAGGCACCTAATCTGTAGCCCGTTTTATTTGCCACTGCATGGCCACTTCCAACACTGCAAAATTGCCTCATTTCGCTGTTACCATGGTTACGCAATTTTGGGGAGAAATCATGGAATTTCGTGATATTTTTCAAATTTGCAGCAATTTTACTGATTCTGAGATATTTTATGTAACATAAGAATATCTCGAAACGGGTTTTTCAGATTTTGGAAATGGCCGCCAGGGGGCGTTGCAGATGAAAAAACATGAAAATTTGTTTTGGTGCTATACCTCCAGAACTATTAAACATTGGGCCATTTCCATCACAGCACCTTAAACTAGGGTCCATGGGCTTATTTTTGCGCATAGGTGCCACAGTGCGCTATTGCCAGATTTCTCTATTTTTGGGGTGAAACCTTTGAATTTTGAAAATATGCAGTTTTCAGCTTCTAACTCTGTCAGTTTTTATGCTAGAGAGGTCAAAATTTTTGCATCTTGTAGCCCTTGGTGAGTTCTCGGTGATCCAACCAAAAATCTGGCAAAATCTCGCACCGTTTCTCGTCGAATGGGATTTCGCGATTTCACGGTGACATGCCCTATAGGCCACATATATGCAGGCATCCTTTTGAAACTGATACATGTTACGTCATACACTAATATCTCGAAAGCCATTGTTCAGTTTTTGGAAAATTACCGCTAGGGGGCGCTGCACTGCAACCCCGTACCTACTATCATTGTTTAACCATATCTCCAAAACTACACATTTTAGGCACATAAACTGTACACCATATGAATTGGCGTTTCATGGCCTTTCTGCCCATGACCTCTTTTGTTTAATCATACACGGTCCCCGCAAATTTTAGCAACTTTGTAAAAATTAAAACCCGCATGCACAAATACATATGCCATCACGCATGCATGCACGCGTTTTAGTATGAAAGACAGACACGCTTTCCCGTGACTGCAAAAATTATAGCGTTCGCCGTATAAAATAAGTGACCACAGGCACTCTTTGCGGGCCAGTTTGCCATTTCTGTCGCGTTATAGTTTATTGCTTGCCGGAATCAGAGATTTCGACAAGTATGTTGATCAGTTCCGTTTGTTTGTTTGTCTGTATGTCCCCGCTCTACAGGCCACAATTTTGCACCAATCGTCCTGAAACTTATAGATAGAGTGTATAATCGGTTCTTCTCGGAGCCTATTGTTTTTGGTCATGATCGGTCAAGGGTCAAGGTCAGGGTCACCAAAAAGCTCAAAAACGGTTTTTTCTTCATACCTTCGTCAAAAATAGCCGTAGGCACCTAATCTGTAGCCCGTTTTATTTGCCACTGCATGGCCACTTCCAACACTGCAAAATTGCCTCATTTCGCTGTTACCATGGTTACGCAATTTTGGGGAGAAATCATGGAATTTCGTGATATTTTTCAAATTTGCAGCAATTTTACTGATTCTGAGATATTTTATGTAACATAAGAATATCTCGAAACGGGTTTTTCAGATTTTGGAAATGGCCGCCAGGGGGCGTTGCAGATGAAAAAACATGAAAATTTGTTTTGGTGCTATACCTCCAGAACTATTAAACATTGGGCCATTTCCATCACAGCACCTTAAACTAGGGTCCATGGGCTTATTTTTGCGCATAGGTGCCACAGTGCGCTATTGCCAGATTTCTCTATTTTTGGGGTGAAACCTTTGAATTTTGAAAATATGCAGTTTTCAGCTTCTAACTCTGTCAGTTTTTATGCTAGAGAGGTCAAAATTTTTGCATCTTGTAGCCCTTGGTGAGTTCTCGGTGATCCAACCAAAAATCTGGCAAAATCTCGCACCGTTTCTCGTCGAATGGGATTTCGCGATTTCACGGTGACATGCCCTATAGGCCACATATATGCAGGCATCCTTTTGAAACTGATACATGTTACGTCATACACTAATATCTCGAAAGCCATTGTTCAGTTTTTGGAAAATTACCGCTAGGGGGCGCTGCACTGCAACCCCGTACCTACTATCATTGTTTAACCATATCTCCAAAACTACACATTTTAGGCACATAAACTGTACACCATATGAATTGGCGTTTCATGGCCTTTCTGCCCATGACCTCTTTTGTTTAATCATACACGGTCCCCGCAAATTTTAGCAACTTTGTAAAAATTAAAACCCGCATGCACAAATACATATGCCATCACGCATGCATGCACGCGTTTTAGTATGAAAGACAGACACGCTTTCCCGTGACTGCAAAAATTATAGCGTTCGCCGTATAAAATAAGTGACCACAGGCACTCTTTGCGGGCCAGTTTGCCATTTCTGTCGCGTTATAGTTTATTGCTTGCCGGAATCAGAGATTTCGACAAGTATGTTGATCAGTTCCGTTTGTTTGTTTGTCTGTATGTCCCCGCTCTACAGGCCACAATTTTGCACCAATCGTCCTGAAACTTATAGATAGAGTGTATAATCGGTTCTTCTCGGAGCCTATTGTTTTTGGTCATGATCGGTCAAGGGTCAAGGTCAGGGTCACCAAAAAGCTCAAAAACGGTTTTTTCTTCATACCTTCGTCAAAAATAGCCGTAGGCACCTAATCTGTAGCCCGTTTTATTTGCCACTGCATGGCCACTTCCAACACTGCAAAATTGCCTCATTTCGCTGTTACCATGGTTACGCAATTTTGGGGAGAAATCATGGAATTTCGTGATATTTTTCAAATTTGCAGCAATTTTACTGATTCTGAGATATTTTATGTAACATAAGAATATCTCGAAACGGGTTTTTCAGATTTTGGAAATGGCCGCCAGGGGGCGTTGCAGATGAAAAAACATGAAAATTTGTTTTGGTGCTATACCTCCAGAACTATTAAACATTGGGCCATTTCCATCACAGCACCTTAAACTAGGGTCCATGGGCTTATTTTTGCGCATAGGTGCCACAGTGCGCTATTGCCAGATTTCTCTATTTTTGGGGTGAAACCTTTGAATTTTGAAAATATGCAGTTTTCAGCTTCTAACTCTGTCAGTTTTTATGCTAGAGAGGTCAAAATTTTTGCATCTTGTAGCCCTTGGTGAGTTCTCGGTGATCCAACCAAAAATCTGGCAAAATCTCGCACCGTTTCTCGTCGAATGGGATTTCGCGATTTCACGGTGACATGCCCTATAGGCCACATATATGCAGGCATCCTTTTGAAACTGATACATGTTACGTCATACACTAATATCTCGAAAGCCATTGTTCAGTTTTTGGAAAATTACCGCTAGGGGGCGCTGCACTGCAACCCCGTACCTACTATCATTGTTTAACCATATCTCCAAAACTACACATTTTAGGCACATAAACTGTACACCATATGAATTGGCGTTTCATGGCCTTTCTGCCCATGACCTCTTTTGTTTAATCATACACGGTCCCCGCAAATTTTAGCAACTTTGTAAAAATTAAAACCCGCATGCACAAATACATATGCCATCACGCATGCATGCACGCGTTTTAGTATGAAAGACAGACACGCTTTCCCGTGACTGCAAAAATTATAGCGTTCGCCGTATAAAATAAGTGACCACAGGCACTCTTTGCGGGCCAGTTTGCCATTTCTGTCGCGTTATAGTTTATTGCTTGCCGGAATCAGAGATTTCGACAAGTATGTTGATCAGTTCCGTTTGTTTGTTTGTCTGTATGTCCCCGCTCTACAGGCCACAATTTTGCACCAATCGTCCTGAAACTTATAGATAGAGTGTATAATCGGTTCTTCTCGGAGCCTATTGTTTTTGGTCATGATCGGTCAAGGGTCAAGGTCAGGGTCACCAAAAAGCTCAAAAACGGTTTTTTCTTCATACCTTCGTCAAAAATAGCCGTAGGCACCTAATCTGTAGCCCGTTTTATTTGCCACTGCATGGCCACTTCCAACACTGCAAAATTGCCTCATTTCGCTGTTACCATGGTTACGCAATTTTGGGGAGAAATCATGGAATTTCGTGATATTTTTCAAATTTGCAGCAATTTTACTGATTCTGAGATATTTTATGTAACATAAGAATATCTCGAAACGGGTTTTTCAGATTTTGGAAATGGCCGCCAGGGGGCGTTGCAGATGAAAAAACATGAAAATTTGTTTTGGTGCTATACCTCCAGAACTATTAAACATTGGGCCATTTCCATCACAGCACCTTAAACTAGGGTCCATGGGCTTATTTTTGCGCATAGGTGCCACAGTGCGCTATTGCCAGATTTCTCTATTTTTGGGGTGAAACCTTTGAATTTTGAAAATATGCAGTTTTCAGCTTCTAACTCTGTCAGTTTTTATGCTAGAGAGGTCAAAATTTTTGCATCTTGTAGCCCTTGGTGAGTTCTCGGTGATCCAACCAAAAATCTGGCAAAATCTCGCACCGTTTCTCGTCGAATGGGATTTCGCGATTTCACGGTGACATGCCCTATAGGCCACATATATGCAGGCATCCTTTTGAAACTGATACATGTTACGTCATACACTAATATCTCGAAAGCCATTGTTCAGTTTTTGGAAAATTACCGCTAGGGGGCGCTGCACTGCAACCCCGTACCTACTATCATTGTTTAACCATATCTCCAAAACTACACATTTTAGGCACATAAACTGTACACCATATGAATTGGCGTTTCATGGCCTTTCTGCCCATGACCTCTTTTGTTTAATCATACACGGTCCCCGCAAATTTTAGCAACTTTGTAAAAATTAAAACCCGCATGCACAAATACATATGCCATCACGCATGCATGCACGCGTTTTAGTATGAAAGACAGACACGCTTTCCCGTGACTGCAAAAATTATAGCGTTCGCCGTATAAAATAAGTGACCACAGGCACTCTTTGCGGGCCAGTTTGCCATTTCTGTCGCGTTATAGTTTATTGCTTGCCGGAATCAGAGATTTCGACAAGTATGTTGATCAGTTCCGTTTGTTGCTTGCCGGAAATCTTCGATTTTCGCAAGCTGGTTGGTCAGTCGCGGATGTCTGTTTGTCTGTTTGTTTGTTTGTCTGTCCAGTCTCTACAGGTCGCAATTTTGATCCCATCGCTTTCAAACTTTCACAGTTTGTGTAAAATCAAAAATGCAAGAAGCCTATTGTTTTTGGGCAATATAGGTCAAAGGTCAAGGTCAAGGTCATCAAAAGTTCCTAAAGTGCTCTTTTCTTTATATCTCCATTACTATTTGTCATAGCCACTTCAAACATGGCTCATTTTAATCGGCATTCCAAGGCCCTTCTTCTGATATATATGTTGCTGAAATCTGCTGTTTCTATGGTTACACATTTGGGGGGAAAACTCATGATTTTCGAAAATAAAAGGCCTAATTTTTCTAACTTTGTCATTTTTAAAGCTAGAGAGTTCTAGTTTTTTGCATCAGATAGTACTAAATAAGCTTTTTATTATACAAGTGAAAGTCTCGTAAAATCTCGCACCATTTCTCGTCAAACGAGAATATTCGAGATCTCATTAAATATGGCTTACAGGTCGCATTTTTTAAACTATGACTTTGAAAATGACATATTTTGTGTTATTTAGAAATATCTCGAAACCAATTTTTCATTTTTTGGAAATAGCCACCAGGGGGCGTGGTACATGAAACACTGTAACATATCATTTTTCTGCAATATCTCAAAAAATATTAAACGTGACACCATTTCTTTGGTCGTATCTGAAACTAGGAACATTGGCTTAGCCCTTCGCACATGTTGCTTTGTGCTGCCGTTACCATGGTTACCAAATTTTGGGGTAAAACTTGACAATCTGAAAATTCGGAGTTTCCCAGCTTCTATCTCTGTTGCTATTTGCGATAGAAAGGTCGGGTTTTTTGGCGTTAGACAGCATCCCTCTAGTTCTAAGCCATTCAATCGCAAGTCTCGTCATATCTCGCGCCGTTTCTCGTGAAACGAGAACACGTGACCATTCAAAGAAATGCCTATAATTCTGTCATTTTTCACGCTACAGACACATGGCCTGCAGCGCCGGATAGCGGCTGACACTCGCAGTCACATTCAGGGGTCGCATTGTTAGTCTCGTCAAATCTCGCGCCGTCTTTCGCCAAACCACGAAGACACGTGCCGTCGCCGCAAGTGGCGGCAGGGTCCTTACGGTGGGCGGCCGGCGTGTGCAGCGGTGCGTGACGGCCTCTCCGGGCCCCATCTATGATCAGACATGTTGGAGGCACAGTCACAACTTTATTGCTTGCCGGAAATCTTCGATTTTCGCAAGCTGGTTGGTCAGTCGCGGATGTCTGTTTGTTGCTTGCCGGAAATCTTCGATTTTCGCAAGCATGTTGATCACCCGCGTATGTTTGTTTGTTTGTTTGTCTGTCTGTTTGTTTGTCTGTATGTACACGCGCTACAGGCCACAGTTTTTAAGCAATCGCTCTGAAACTTATGCATTAAGTGTAAGATTGGTTCTCCTCGGAGCCTATTGTTTTTGGTCATGTTCGGTCAAAGGTCAAGGTCAGGGTCACCAAAAAACCTAAAATATTTATTTTCTTCATATCTTCGTCAATTATAATCGTAGCCGCATAATCTGTAGCTCATTTTATTCCTCTTTATGTTATCTTTCCAAGTGTTAGCACATTTTTCCGGTCAAATGTTACCATGGTAACGTATTTTTGGGGGAAAATCAGAAAATTCGAAAATGTCACTCTAAATTTCTCATTTTTTAAGTTAGAGAGGTCTAGTTTTTTGCGTTGTGTAGGATTTAATATGCTCTATGGAAAATTAATGGAAGTCTCGCAAAATCTCGTGCCATTTGTCGTCAAATGAGACTTTTCGAGATTTCATTAAATACGATTTAGAGGTGCCATTTTTACAGCTAAGGTTCTAAAAGTGACATATTTTCTGTTGTTCTGGATTATCTCGAACTTGTTTTTTCATTTTTTGAAATTAGCCACCAGGGGGCGTGGTACTGGAAACACTGCAACTTACCATTTTTCTGCAATATCTCAAAAAATATTAAACGTGGCACACTGTTTACTGTCTTATCTGAAACTAGGATCGTTGGCTTATTCCTGCGTACATGTAGCTTTGCGCTGCTGTTACCATGGTTACCAAATTTTGGGGTAAAACTTGGCATTCTGAAAATAATAAGTTTTTTGCTTCTATCTCTGTTGATATTTATACTACAAGGGTCTAGTTTTCTGCATGAGGTAGCATTCCCTTGCCTCTAATGCAGTTAATTGCAAGTCTCGTAGAATCTCGCTCTGTTTTCCGTCAAACGAGAAATTACGAGATTTCACAGAAATGCTTATAACTTGGTCACCTTTTCGGCTAAAGAGGAGCAGTTTTCAGCATTTTGTTGCGTTTTGGAAGCTTAACATGATAATAACTTATATCTCGCCACATCTCGTATCAACTCCCTCCAAACGAGAATATTCGAGAATTCGAACAAATGTCTATATCTCTGTCATTTTAATGCCAGAGATTTTATTTTTCTATTGTTCAAGATTCACTTGACTAGTTTGAAGTGACAAAATTGAATATCTCGTCTTATCTCGCACCATTTCTTGTCAAACGAGAACATGGGACCATTCAAAGATACGCCTATAATTCTGTTATTTTAATGCTGAAGACCTTTAGTTTTCAGCATTCGATAGCGTCTAACACTCTCGGTCACATTATGTGATTATATTGTAAGTTTCGTCAAATCTGGGATCGTTTTTTTCTTCAAATAAAAAAGTAAATCCTATTGCCGTGACCATAAGTGGCGGCAGTATGTGATAGTAAATGTCGGCAGGGGCATTACACTTGACAGTTGGAGCCATGTTCTATGGGTGTGCGATGGCCCATGAAAAGGACTTCTATTGTGTTGTTATCGTCTTCCTTTGATTGTTGCTTCGTAAACTTCACCGACCAGCCCCAACCACCTGGTTGCCTTGTGTCCTCAATGTAAACAACCTTTGCTGTTTTCCTTTACCTAAGATATGTATGGTAGCCTGTTCACTTGTCCTTAGATTGTTAATTGTTGGTGTATTGAAGTAAAATAAAATGCCATGTTTTCCTGCACATTGATTGTAAATTTAAAAAAAACATACAAGAACCAACCAATGTTCTATGACCACTATTTCAGATTAGAGATCAGAACAATTGATTTCTGCATAAACCACTATGACCAGATTTGAAAAACTTTAAAATGGTCTATATTTTTTTCTGAAGAAGTTGAGCTATATGCTTGGAGATGCATGCCAGTGGGTGTGAATGGATTGCAATGAAACCCAAACCAGGTGTGTGTGAAGAGTCTGGTGCAGATGAAGGGGGCCAAAACCTATTTGACTGTGTATCAGCATAAACTGGCCTGAAATCAGGTTTCTGGGGGCTTGAAATTTTTGTTATTGGGAACAGGGTTATATTATCTTGTTTCCCTGTATATACACCCTAAACGGGGCCTAATGACACCAAAACCAGGTTTTTTGGACCATCAGTACAGATTTGAGGTCAAAAAATGGATTTTCTCTGTATATCACTATGTTCACTGTGTCCAGATTTGGAAATTCAAACTGGTCCTAATTTTTTTTCTGAGGGAGTTGAGCCAAAAGCTTTGAGATACCAGCCAGTGGGTGTAAATGGATTGCAATGATACCCAAACCAGGTGTGTGTGTTGAGTTTTGTGGAGATGAGGGGTGCCAGAACCTATTTGCCTGTGTATAAGCATAAACTGGCCTGAAATCAGGTTTCTAGGGGCATGAAATTTTTGTTTGTGGGAACAGGGTAATATTATCTTGTTTCCTTGTATATACACCCTAAACTGGGCCTAATGACACCAAAACCAGGTTTTTTGGACGATTAGTACAGATTGGAGGTCAAAAAATGGATTTTCTCTGTATATCACTATGTCCACTGTGTCCAGATTTGGAAATTCAAACTGGTCCTAATTTTTTTTCTGAGGGAGTTGAGCCAAAAGCTTTGAGATACCAGCCAGTGGGTGTAAATGGATTGCAATGATACCCAAACCAGGTGTGTGTGTTGAGTTTTGTGGAGATGAGGGGTGCCAGAACCTATTTGCCTGTGTATAAGCATAAACTGGCCTGAAATCAGGTTTCTGGGGGCATGAAATTTTTGTTTGTGGGAACAGGGTAATATTATCTTGTTTCCTTGTATATACACCCTAAACTGGGCCTAATGACACCAAAACCAGGTTTTTTGGACCATCAGTACAGATTGGAGGTCAAAAAATGGATGTTCTCTGTATATCACTATGTTCATTGTGTCCAGATTTGGAAATTCAAACTGGTCCTAATTTTTTTTCTGAGGGAATTGAGCCAAAAGCTTTGAGATACCAGCCAGTGGGTGAAAATGGATTGCAATGATAGCCAAACCAGGTGTGTGGGTTGAGTTTTGTGGAGATGAGGGGGGCAAGAACCTATTTGACTGTGTATAAGCATAAACTGGCCTGAAATCAGGTTTCTAGGGGCTTGAAATTTTTGTTTGTGTCAGCAGGGTAATATTATCTTGTTTCCCTGTATATACACCCTGAATTGGGCCTAATGACACCTAAACCATGTTTGTGGGACCATCATGACAGATTTGAGGTAAAAAAATGGATTTTTCACCTGTATATCACTATGTCCACTGTGTCCAGATTTGGAAATTCAAACTGGCCCTAATTTTTTTTCTGAGGGATTTGAACCAAATGCTTTGAGATTCCAGCCAGTGGGTGTAAATGGATTGCAATGATAGCCAAACCAGGTGTGTGTGATGAGTCTGGTGGAGATGAGGTGGTCCAAAACACTATTTGCCTGTGTATAATAAGCCATATTACTGTCCTCAGCTGAAATCAGCTTTCTGGGGGCTTGAAATGTTTGCTGGTGGGAACAAGGTGATATTATCTTGTTATCATGGATATACACCCTGAAATGGCCCTGAGGACACCAAAAACATGCATGTTGGACCATGAGTACAGATTTGAGGTAACAAATTGTCTGTCTATAAATTAAAAAAAAAAAATCAAATATCAAACTGTTATAAACATGTGTCAATATATTTAATAAAATCTCTTTTCATCCAATGAATTGCATCTTATTTTTTTATAAATAAACCATGATATTCAACTACATCCAGCAATAAAAAATGAAAATAAAATGAATAAAAGTTTTTTTTTTTGGGGGGGGGGGGGGGAGGGGGTGGTTGTGTTTTGTCAGTAAAATCCAGGCTTCTCTTTGGATCCCGGCGGTGGGCGAGGGTACAATGGACACCAAACAACATTTGAATAAACATTTTTTCTGCTGTTATTGGATGAGCAAGTCTCTGTGAATTTAAAAAAAATATTTATTCTGGTATTCAAGATGACAGTGAAAATGACCCTATTTTTTCAACCATTCACCACCCTGTTCGAGCGTTCATCGAATAAGAAAGAGCCCGTTCACCGCATTTCCTGCGAGGGTTCGTTTCTTCAGAGTCCAAACTATCCTACCAGGGCGGGGTTTAGTCCATCTCGTCTGAAATTTGTGTCCGGGGCTCGGCAAACATGATGAAAGCGGACAAAACTTTCATACGGCTGATAATGCGTATATATGTAAACGCGGGGAATTCCCGGAGAATTCACGGAGATTTTCCGGAGAGCTTTTATATGCAATGATACTTTTAATTACACGTAAAAATCATTTAAAATCTAACACTATATAACTCTTAAGACATTTATTCACTGTTAAATTACCGAAATAATAACCAGCGCAAACAATGTGGGACTGCCACTAACACCAATCTGGATCACCAGCTAACTATTGACTACCGATCTTACATAAGACGAAAACGCTAAACACTATATATTGTTTCAACAGTTTACTGTGCAAACCGTAACAAAACCATGCAGGATATCAAATTTACAGGTTCTTAAGGAAATATGGTACAAAACATAAATTGTACCTTTGCTCACATTTAATGATATCATCATGATGAATTCTCCGCGAATTCTCCAGCTTCCCGCGTTATAGATATATATGTATTTATTAATGACAAAAAGTGACATACAATTTTATGGATACCCGTGTAATTGCGGTTTTCTGGACCGTCCCAGCCCACAGGTAGGGTAATATGGATTCCCGACAATATTCTAATGACCGTTCCCTGAGCTGGAACGGCCTAAGAAGGCCCCTGTCATTTTTTTAATTGCCAATTCCAAAGGTTTTTCGGACTAAAAAATGGCCCTACCCTTCATTCAATCTCCAGCCTCTTCTGGCGTTCCGAGTTTAAAAAAGAGCCCGTCCCATGCCTATTTAAGCTAGGACTGCAAACTCTGGGGTCAAAACAACTCAACTACGGCTTGGGATTACCACCTTTCCTCTTAAATTTCCATCGCGCCCGTGTCAAGTGTACCGTTTTTATTCACAAACGTGCGGCAGGCGCCAAAAAATTTGACAGCACCCCTTTCGGATGCCAGTAAATAGTTTTATATTTAAAGTCCTAACCCACCACGGAACTAGGGCCTCACAATTTTTTATCGGGTTACTTACCACTTCAGACTCCTATAAAATCCCTGCTTTCCTTTTTTAACCAAAGATTCCAATTTTTAACAAATATTAAATTTCACATTACACGAAGGGGACATTACAGTTAATCCGTGATGGGCAGGACTTCTTGGAATTTTATAATTCCCGGACGCAGGCTGACCGACTGCCTTTTTTCTTCAAGGACAGCCCTAATTTAAGCCATCATCAGACTTGAAGATGTCCTCAGGCCGACCTATTTGTCCAGGAATGAAAGGTCACGTCTCTGTTACCTAGAGGTCGGGTCTCTGTCTAACACGAACGCGGCTTCGCTTGCGTTTCGGCATTCTGGACGTTCAACTCTTCAAGTTTCATTTTCAGTGCTTTTTTCTTATTTCCAGCACTCAAGAATAGGAGAACTGCCAAGGATTCAGTTGGACTTCCATTATTTTTTATTTCTGTCCAAAAATGGATTATCCTGTATAGGATGGCTACTAATAATAACACTATTAATGTCTCTCTATCTGTCTGTCTGTCTGTCTCTCTGTCTGTCTCTCTGTCTACTCCTCTTTGACTTTTGAAAATCAGCAAGACCTTATTCATATGTGCTGCTGTTTTCCCCATGATAGAGGTTTTTCATTTGATCAGATACAAATATTCCCTGTCTGTCTGCCTAGTAACTGTCTATCTATTTCGCTGTCTTATTTCCAGTCACTTCCGGCAAGCGTTCGACCTCAGGTCGTCTAGTTTGTTTGTCTGTATGTCCCCGCTCTACAGGCCACAATTTTGCACCAATCGTCCTGAAACTTATAGATAGAGTGTATAATCGGTTCTTCTCGGAGCCTATTGTTTTTGGTCATGATCGGTCAAGGGTCAAGGTCAGGGTCACCAAAAAGCTCAAAAACGGTTTTTTCTTCATACCTTCGTCAAAAATAGCCGTAGGCACCTAATCTGTAGCCCGTTTTATTTGCCACTGCATGGCCACTTCCAACACTGCAAAATTGCCTCATTTCGCTGTTACCATGGTTACGCAATTTTGGGGAGAAATCATGGAATTTCGTGATATTTTTCAAATTTGCAGCAATTTTACTGATTCTGAGATATTTTATGTAACATAAGAATATCTCGAAACGGGTTTTTCAGATTTTGGAAATGGCCGCCAGGGGGCGTTGCAGATGAAAAAACATGAAAATTTGTTTTGGTGCTATACCTCCAGAACTATTAAACATTGGGCCATTTCCATCACAGCACCTTAAACTAGGGTCCATGGGCTTATTTTTGCGCATAGGTGCCACAGTGCGCTATTGCCAGATTTCTCTATTTTTGGGGTGAAACCTTTGAATTTTGAAAATATGCAGTTTTCAGCTTCTAACTCTGTCAGTTTTTATGCTAGAGAGGTCAAAATTTTTGCATCTTGTAGCCCTTGGTGAGTTCTCGGTGATCCAACCAAAAATCTGGCAAAATCTCGCACCGTTTCTCGTCGAATGGGATTTCGCGATTTCACGGTGACATGCCCTATAGGCCACATATATGCAGGCATCCTTTTGAAACTGATACATGTTACGTCATACACTAATATCTCGAAAGCCATTGTTCAGTTTTTGGAAAATTACCGCTAGGGGGCGCTGCACTGCAACCCCGTACCTACTATCATTGTTTAACCATATCTCCAAAACTACACATTTTAGGCACATAAACTGTACACCATATGAATTGGCGTTTCATGGCCTTTCTGCCCATGACCTCTTTTGTTTAATCATACACGGTCCCCGCAAATTTTAGCAACTTTGTAAAAATTAAAACCCGCATGCACAAATACATATGCCATCACGCATGCATGCACGCGTTTTAGTATGAAAGACAGACACGCTTTCCCGTGACTGCAAAAATTATAGCGTTCGCCGTATAAAATAAGTGACCACAGGCACTCTTTGCGGGCCAGTTTGCCATTTCTGTCGCGTTATAGTTTATTGCTTGCCGGAATCAGAGATTTCGACAAGTATGTTGATCAGTTCCGTTTGTTTGTTTGTCTGTATGTCCCCGCTCTACAGGCCACAATTTTGCACCAATCGTCCTGAAACTTATAGATAGAGTGTATAATCGGTTCTTCTCGGAGCCTATTGTTTTTGGTCATGATCGGTCAAGGGTCAAGGTCAGGGTCACCAAAAAGCTCAAAAACGGTTTTTTCTTCATACCTTCGTCAAAAATAGCCGTAGGCACCTAATCTGTAGCCCGTTTTATTTGCCACTGCATGGCCACTTCCAACACTGCAAAATTGCCTCATTTCGCTGTTACCATGGTTACGCAATTTTGGGGAGAAATCATGGAATTTCGTGATATTTTTCAAATTTGCAGCAATTTTACTGATTCTGAGATATTTTATGTAACATAAGAATATCTCGAAACGGGTTTTTCAGATTTTGGAAATGGCCGCCAGGGGGCGTTGCAGATGAAAAAACATGAAAATTTGTTTTGGTGCTATACCTCCAGAACTATTAAACATTGGGCCATTTCCATCACAGCACCTTAAACTAGGGTCCATGGGCTTATTTTTGCGCATAGGTGCCACAGTGCGCTATTGCCAGATTTCTCTATTTTTGGGGTGAAACCTTTGAATTTTGAAAATATGCAGTTTTCAGCTTCTAACTCTGTCAGTTTTTATGCTAGAGAGGTCAAAATTTTTGCATCTTGTAGCCCTTGGTGAGTTCTCGGTGATCCAACCAAAAATCTGGCAAAATCTCGCACCGTTTCTCGTCGAATGGGATTTCGCGATTTCACGGTGACATGCCCTATAGGCCACATATATGCAGGCATCCTTTTGAAACTGATACATGTTACGTCATACACTAATATCTCGAAAGCCATTGTTCAGTTTTTGGAAAATTACCGCTAGGGGGCGCTGCACTGCAACCCCGTACCTACTATCATTGTTTAACCATATCTCCAAAACTACACATTTTAGGCACATAAACTGTACACCATATGAATTGGCGTTTCATGGCCTTTCTGCCCATGACCTCTTTTGTTTAATCATACACGGTCCCCGCAAATTTTAGCAACTTTGTAAAAATTAAAACCCGCATGCACAAATACATATGCCATCACGCATGCATGCACGCGTTTTAGTATGAAAGACAGACACGCTTTCCCGTGACTGCAAAAATTATAGCGTTCGCCGTATAAAATAAGTGACCACAGGCACTCTTTGCGGGCCAGTTTGCCATTTCTGTCGCGTTATAGTTTATTGCTTGCCGGAATCAGAGATTTCGACAAGTATGTTGATCAGTTCCGTTTGTTTGTTTGTCTGTATGTCCCCGCTCTACAGGCCACAATTTTGCACCAATCGTCCTGAAACTTATAGATAGAGTGTATAATCGGTTCTTCTCGGAGCCTATTGTTTTTGGTCATGATCGGTCAAGGGTCAAGGTCAGGGTCACCAAAAAGCTCAAAAACGGTTTTTTCTTCATACCTTCGTCAAAAATAGCCGTAGGCACCTAATCTGTAGCCCGTTTTATTTGCCACTGCATGGCCACTTCCAACACTGCAAAATTGCCTCATTTCGCTGTTACCATGGTTACGCAATTTTGGGGAGAAATCATGGAATTTCGTGATATTTTTCAAATTTGCAGCAATTTTACTGATTCTGAGATATTTTATGTAACATAAGAATATCTCGAAACGGGTTTTTCAGATTTTGGAAATGGCCGCCAGGGGGCGTTGCAGATGAAAAAACATGAAAATTTGTTTTGGTGCTATACCTCCAGAACTATTAAACATTGGGCCATTTCCATCACAGCACCTTAAACTAGGGTCCATGGGCTTATTTTTGCGCATAGGTGCCACAGTGCGCTATTGCCAGATTTCTCTATTTTTGGGGTGAAACCTTTGAATTTTGAAAATATGCAGTTTTCAGCTTCTAACTCTGTCAGTTTTTATGCTAGAGAGGTCAAAATTTTTGCATCTTGTAGCCCTTGGTGAGTTCTCGGTGATCCAACCAAAAATCTGGCAAAATCTCGCACCGTTTCTCGTCGAATGGGATTTCGCGATTTCACGGTGACATGCCCTATAGGCCACATATATGCAGGCATCCTTTTGAAACTGATACATGTTACGTCATACACTAATATCTCGAAAGCCATTGTTCAGTTTTTGGAAAATTACCGCTAGGGGGCGCTGCACTGCAACCCCGTACCTACTATCATTGTTTAACCATATCTCCAAAACTACACATTTTAGGCACATAAACTGTACACCATATGAATTGGCGTTTCATGGCCTTTCTGCCCATGACCTCTTTTGTTTAATCATACACGGTCCCCGCAAATTTTAGCAACTTTGTAAAAATTAAAACCCGCATGCACAAATACATATGCCATCACGCATGCATGCACGCGTTTTAGTATGAAAGACAGACACGCTTTCCCGTGACTGCAAAAATTATAGCGTTCGCCGTATAAAATAAGTGACCACAGGCACTCTTTGCGGGCCAGTTTGCCATTTCTGTCGCGTTATAGTTTATTGCTTGCCGGAATCAGAGATTTCGACAAGTATGTTGATCAGTTCCGTTTGTTTGTTTGTCTGTATGTCCCCGCTCTACAGGCCACAATTTTGCACCAATCGTCCTGAAACTTATAGATAGAGTGTATAATCGGTTCTTCTCGGAGCCTATTGTTTTTGGTCATGATCGGTCAAGGGTCAAGGTCAGGGTCACCAAAAAGCTCAAAAACGGTTTTTTCTTCATACCTTCGTCAAAAATAGCCGTAGGCACCTAATCTGTAGCCCGTTTTATTTGCCACTGCATGGCCACTTCCAACACTGCAAAATTGCCTCATTTCGCTGTTACCATGGTTACGCAATTTTGGGGAGAAATCATGGAATTTCGTGATATTTTTCAAATTTGCAGCAATTTTACTGATTCTGAGATATTTTATGTAACATAAGAATATCTCGAAACGGGTTTTTCAGATTTTGGAAATGGCCGCCAGGGGGCGTTGCAGATGAAAAAACATGAAAATTTGTTTTGGTGCTATACCTCCAGAACTATTAAACATTGGGCCATTTCCATCACAGCACCTTAAACTAGGGTCCATGGGCTTATTTTTGCGCATAGGTGCCACAGTGCGCTATTGCCAGATTTCTCTATTTTTGGGGTGAAACCTTTGAATTTTGAAAATATGCAGTTTTCAGCTTCTAACTCTGTCAGTTTTTATGCTAGAGAGGTCAAAATTTTTGCATCTTGTAGCCCTTGGTGAGTTCTCGGTGATCCAACCAAAAATCTGGCAAAATCTCGCACCGTTTCTCGTCGAATGGGATTTCGCGATTTCACGGTGACATGCCCTATAGGCCACATATATGCAGGCATCCTTTTGAAACTGATACATGTTACGTCATACACTAATATCTCGAAAGCCATTGTTCAGTTTTTGGAAAATTACCGCTAGGGGGCGCTGCACTGCAACCCCGTACCTACTATCATTGTTTAACCATATCTCCAAAACTACACATTTTAGGCACATAAACTGTACACCATATGAATTGGCGTTTCATGGCCTTTCTGCCCATGACCTCTTTTGTTTAATCATACACGGTCCCCGCAAATTTTAGCAACTTTGTAAAAATTAAAACCCGCATGCACAAATACATATGCCATCACGCATGCATGCACGCGTTTTAGTATGAAAGACAGACACGCTTTCCCGTGACTGCAAAAATTATAGCGTTCGCCGTATAAAATAAGTGACCACAGGCACTCTTTGCGGGCCAGTTTGCCATTTCTGTCGCGTTATAGTTTATTGCTTGCCGGAATCAGAGATTTCGACAAGTATGTTGATCAGTTCCGTTTGTTTGTTTGTCTGTATGTCCCCGCTCTACAGGCCACAATTTTGCACCAATCGTCCTGAAACTTATAGATAGAGTGTATAATCGGTTCTTCTCGGAGCCTATTGTTTTTGGTCATGATCGGTCAAGGGTCAAGGTCAGGGTCACCAAAAAGCTCAAAAACGGTTTTTTCTTCATACCTTCGTCAAAAATAGCCGTAGGCACCTAATCTGTAGCCCGTTTTATTTGCCACTGCATGGCCACTTCCAACACTGCAAAATTGCCTCATTTCGCTGTTACCATGGTTACGCAATTTTGGGGAGAAATCATGGAATTTCGTGATATTTTTCAAATTTGCAGCAATTTTACTGATTCTGAGATATTTTATGTAACATAAGAATATCTCGAAACGGGTTTTTCAGATTTTGGAAATGGCCGCCAGGGGGCGTTGCAGATGAAAAAACATGAAAATTTGTTTTGGTGCTATACCTCCAGAACTATTAAACATTGGGCCATTTCCATCACAGCACCTTAAACTAGGGTCCATGGGCTTATTTTTGCGCATAGGTGCCACAGTGCGCTATTGCCAGATTTCTCTATTTTTGGGGTGAAACCTTTGAATTTTGAAAATATGCAGTTTTCAGCTTCTAACTCTGTCAGTTTTTATGCTAGAGAGGTCAAAATTTTTGCATCTTGTAGCCCTTGGTGAGTTCTCGGTGATCCAACCAAAAATCTGGCAAAATCTCGCACCGTTTCTCGTCGAATGGGATTTCGCGATTTCACGGTGACATGCCCTATAGGCCACATATATGCAGGCATCCTTTTGAAACTGATACATGTTACGTCATACACTAATATCTCGAAAGCCATTGTTCAGTTTTTGGAAAATTACCGCTAGGGGGCGCTGCACTGCAACCCCGTACCTACTATCATTGTTTAACCATATCTCCAAAACTACACATTTTAGGCACATAAACTGTACACCATATGAATTGGCGTTTCATGGCCTTTCTGCCCATGACCTCTTTTGTTTAATCATACACGGTCCCCGCAAATTTTAGCAACTTTGTAAAAATTAAAACCCGCATGCACAAATACATATGCCATCACGCATGCATGCACGCGTTTTAGTATGAAAGACAGACACGCTTTCCCGTGACTGCAAAAATTATAGCGTTCGCCGTATAAAATAAGTGACCACAGGCACTCTTTGCGGGCCAGTTTGCCATTTCTGTCGCGTTATAGTTTATTGCTTGCCGGAATCAGAGATTTCGACAAGTATGTTGATCAGTTCCGTTTGTTTGTTTGTCTGTATGTCCCCGCTCTACAGGCCACAATTTTGCACCAATCGTCCTGAAACTTATAGATAGAGTGTATAATCGGTTCTTCTCGGAGCCTATTGTTTTTGGTCATGATCGGTCAAGGGTCAAGGTCAGGGTCACCAAAAAGCTCAAAAACGGTTTTTTCTTCATACCTTCGTCAAAAATAGCCGTAGGCACCTAATCTGTAGCCCGTTTTATTTGCCACTGCATGGCCACTTCCAACACTGCAAAATTGCCTCATTTCGCTGTTACCATGGTTACGCAATTTTGGGGAGAAATCATGGAATTTCGTGATATTTTTCAAATTTGCAGCAATTTTACTGATTCTGAGATATTTTATGTAACATAAGAATATCTCGAAACGGGTTTTTCAGATTTTGGAAATGGCCGCCAGGGGGCGTTGCAGATGAAAAAACATGAAAATTTGTTTTGGTGCTATACCTCCAGAACTATTAAACATTGGGCCATTTCCATCACAGCACCTTAAACTAGGGTCCATGGGCTTATTTTTGCGCATAGGTGCCACAGTGCGCTATTGCCAGATTTCTCTATTTTTGGGGTGAAACCTTTGAATTTTGAAAATATGCAGTTTTCAGCTTCTAACTCTGTCAGTTTTTATGCTAGAGAGGTCAAAATTTTTGCATCTTGTAGCCCTTGGTGAGTTCTCGGTGATCCAACCAAAAATCTGGCAAAATCTCGCACCGTTTCTCGTCGAATGGGATTTCGCGATTTCACGGTGACATGCCCTATAGGCCACATATATGCAGGCATCCTTTTGAAACTGATACATGTTACGTCATACACTAATATCTCGAAAGCCATTGTTCAGTTTTTGGAAAATTACCGCTAGGGGGCGCTGCACTGCAACCCCGTACCTACTATCATTGTTTAACCATATCTCCAAAACTACACATTTTAGGCACATAAACTGTACACCATATGAATTGGCGTTTCATGGCCTTTCTGCCCATGACCTCTTTTGTTTAATCATACACGGTCCCCGCAAATTTTAGCAACTTTGTAAAAATTAAAACCCGCATGCACAAATACATATGCCATCACGCATGCATGCACGCGTTTTAGTATGAAAGACAGACACGCTTTCCCGTGACTGCAAAAATTATAGCGTTCGCCGTATAAAATAAGTGACCACAGGCACTCTTTGCGGGCCAGTTTGCCATTTCTGTCGCGTTATAGTTTATTGCTTGCCGGAATCAGAGATTTCGACAAGTATGTTGATCAGTTCCGTTTGTTTGTTTGTCTGTATGTCCCCGCTCTACAGGCCACAATTTTGCACCAATCGTCCTGAAACTTATAGATAGAGTGTATAATCGGTTCTTCTCGGAGCCTATTGTTTTTGGTCATGATCGGTCAAGGGTCAAGGTCAGGGTCACCAAAAAGCTCAAAAACGGTTTTTTCTTCATACCTTCGTCAAAAATAGCCGTAGGCACCTAATCTGTAGCCCGTTTTATTTGCCACTGCATGGCCACTTCCAACACTGCAAAATTGCCTCATTTCGCTGTTACCATGGTTACGCAATTTTGGGGAGAAATCATGGAATTTCGTGATATTTTTCAAATTTGCAGCAATTTTACTGATTCTGAGATATTTTATGTAACATAAGAATATCTCGAAACGGGTTTTTCAGATTTTGGAAATGGCCGCCAGGGGGCGTTGCAGATGAAAAAACATGAAAATTTGTTTTGGTGCTATACCTCCAGAACTATTAAACATTGGGCCATTTCCATCACAGCACCTTAAACTAGGGTCCATGGGCTTATTTTTGCGCATAGGTGCCACAGTGCGCTATTGCCAGATTTCTCTATTTTTGGGGTGAAACCTTTGAATTTTGAAAATATGCAGTTTTCAGCTTCTAACTCTGTCAGTTTTTATGCTAGAGAGGTCAAAATTTTTGCATCTTGTAGCCCTTGGTGAGTTCTCGGTGATCCAACCAAAAATCTGGCAAAATCTCGCACCGTTTCTCGTCGAATGGGATTTCGCGATTTCACGGTGACATGCCCTATAGGCCACATATATGCAGGCATCCTTTTGAAACTGATACATGTTACGTCATACACTAATATCTCGAAAGCCATTGTTCAGTTTTTGGAAAATTACCGCTAGGGGGCGCTGCACTGCAACCCCGTACCTACTATCATTGTTTAACCATATCTCCAAAACTACACATTTTAGGCACATAAACTGTACACCATATGAATTGGCGTTTCATGGCCTTTCTGCCCATGACCTCTTTTGTTTAATCATACACGGTCCCCGCAAATTTTAGCAACTTTGTAAAAATTAAAACCCGCATGCACAAATACATATGCCATCACGCATGCATGCACGCGTTTTAGTATGAAAGACAGACACGCTTTCCCGTGACTGCAAAAATTATAGCGTTCGCCGTATAAAATAAGTGACCACAGGCACTCTTTGCGGGCCAGTTTGCCATTTCTGTCGCGTTATAGTTTATTGCTTGCCGGAATCAGAGATTTCGACAAGTATGTTGATCAGTTCCGTTTGTTTGTTTGTCTGTATGTCCCCGCTCTACAGGCCACAATTTTGCACCAATCGTCCTGAAACTTATAGATAGAGTGTATAATCGGTTCTTCTCGGAGCCTATTGTTTTTGGTCATGATCGGTCAAGGGTCAAGGTCAGGGTCACCAAAAAGCTCAAAAACGGTTTTTTCTTCATACCTTCGTCAAAAATAGCCGTAGGCACCTAATCTGTAGCCCGTTTTATTTGCCACTGCATGGCCACTTCCAACACTGCAAAATTGCCTCATTTCGCTGTTACCATGGTTACGCAATTTTGGGGAGAAATCATGGAATTTCGTGATATTTTTCAAATTTGCAGCAATTTTACTGATTCTGAGATATTTTATGTAACATAAGAATATCTCGAAACGGGTTTTTCAGATTTTGGAAATGGCCGCCAGGGGGCGTTGCAGATGAAAAAACATGAAAATTTGTTTTGGTGCTATACCTCCAGAACTATTAAACATTGGGCCATTTCCATCACAGCACCTTAAACTAGGGTCCATGGGCTTATTTTTGCGCATAGGTGCCACAGTGCGCTATTGCCAGATTTCTCTATTTTTGGGGTGAAACCTTTGAATTTTGAAAATATGCAGTTTTCAGCTTCTAACTCTGTCAGTTTTTATGCTAGAGAGGTCAAAATTTTTGCATCTTGTAGCCCTTGGTGAGTTCTCGGTGATCCAACCAAAAATCTGGCAAAATCTCGCACCGTTTCTCGTCGAATGGGATTTCGCGATTTCACGGTGACATGCCCTATAGGCCACATATATGCAGGCATCCTTTTGAAACTGATACATGTTACGTCATACACTAATATCTCGAAAGCCATTGTTCAGTTTTTGGAAAATTACCGCTAGGGGGCGCTGCACTGCAACCCCGTACCTACTATCATTGTTTAACCATATCTCCAAAACTACACATTTTAGGCACATAAACTGTACACCATATGAATTGGCGTTTCATGGCCTTTCTGCCCATGACCTCTTTTGTTTAATCATACACGGTCCCCGCAAATTTTAGCAACTTTGTAAAAATTAAAACCCGCATGCACAAATACATATGCCATCACGCATGCATGCACGCGTTTTAGTATGAAAGACAGACACGCTTTCCCGTGACTGCAAAAATTATAGCGTTCGCCGTATAAAATAAGTGACCACAGGCACTCTTTGCGGGCCAGTTTGCCATTTCTGTCGCGTTATAGTTTATTGCTTGCCGGAATCAGAGATTTCGACAAGTATGTTGATCAGTTCCGTTTGTTTGTTTGTCTGTATGTCCCCGCTCTACAGGCCACAATTTTGCACCAATCGTCCTGAAACTTATAGATAGAGTGTATAATCGGTTCTTCTCGGAGCCTATTGTTTTTGGTCATGATCGGTCAAGGGTCAAGGTCAGGGTCACCAAAAAGCTCAAAAACGGTTTTTTCTTCATACCTTCGTCAAAAATAGCCGTAGGCACCTAATCTGTAGCCCGTTTTATTTGCCACTGCATGGCCACTTCCAACACTGCAAAATTGCCTCATTTCGCTGTTACCATGGTTACGCAATTTTGGGGAGAAATCATGGAATTTCGTGATATTTTTCAAATTTGCAGCAATTTTACTGATTCTGAGATATTTTATGTAACATAAGAATATCTCGAAACGGGTTTTTCAGATTTTGGAAATGGCCGCCAGGGGGCGTTGCAGATGAAAAAACATGAAAATTTGTTTTGGTGCTATACCTCCAGAACTATTAAACATTGGGCCATTTCCATCACAGCACCTTAAACTAGGGTCCATGGGCTTATTTTTGCGCATAGGTGCCACAGTGCGCTATTGCCAGATTTCTCTATTTTTGGGGTGAAACCTTTGAATTTTGAAAATATGCAGTTTTCAGCTTCTAACTCTGTCAGTTTTTATGCTAGAGAGGTCAAAATTTTTGCATCTTGTAGCCCTTGGTGAGTTCTCGGTGATCCAACCAAAAATCTGGCAAAATCTCGCACCGTTTCTCGTCGAATGGGATTTCGCGATTTCACGGTGACATGCCCTATAGGCCACATATATGCAGGCATCCTTTTGAAACTGATACATGTTACGTCATACACTAATATCTCGAAAGCCATTGTTCAGTTTTTGGAAAATTACCGCTAGGGGGCGCTGCACTGCAACCCCGTACCTACTATCATTGTTTAACCATATCTCCAAAACTACACATTTTAGGCACATAAACTGTACACCATATGAATTGGCGTTTCATGGCCTTTCTGCCCATGACCTCTTTTGTTTAATCATACACGGTCCCCGCAAATTTTAGCAACTTTGTAAAAATTAAAACCCGCATGCACAAATACATATGCCATCACGCATGCATGCACGCGTTTTAGTATGAAAGACAGACACGCTTTCCCGTGACTGCAAAAATTATAGCGTTCGCCGTATAAAATAAGTGACCACAGGCACTCTTTGCGGGCCAGTTTGCCATTTCTGTCGCGTTATAGTTTATTGCTTGCCGGAATCAGAGATTTCGACAAGTATGTTGATCAGTTCCGTTTGTTTGTTTGTCTGTATGTCCCCGCTCTACAGGCCACAATTTTGCACCAATCGTCCTGAAACTTATAGATAGAGTGTATAATCGGTTCTTCTCGGAGCCTATTGTTTTTGGTCATGATCGGTCAAGGGTCAAGGTCAGGGTCACCAAAAAGCTCAAAAACGGTTTTTTCTTCATACCTTCGTCAAAAATAGCCGTAGGCACCTAATCTGTAGCCCGTTTTATTTGCCACTGCATGGCCACTTCCAACACTGCAAAATTGCCTCATTTCGCTGTTACCATGGTTACGCAATTTTGGGGAGAAATCATGGAATTTCGTGATATTTTTCAAATTTGCAGCAATTTTACTGATTCTGAGATATTTTATGTAACATAAGAATATCTCGAAACGGGTTTTTCAGATTTTGGAAATGGCCGCCAGGGGGCGTTGCAGATGAAAAAACATGAAAATTTGTTTTGGTGCTATACCTCCAGAACTATTAAACATTGGGCCATTTCCATCACAGCACCTTAAACTAGGGTCCATGGGCTTATTTTTGCGCATAGGTGCCACAGTGCGCTATTGCCAGATTTCTCTATTTTTGGGGTGAAACCTTTGAATTTTGAAAATATGCAGTTTTCAGCTTCTAACTCTGTCAGTTTTTATGCTAGAGAGGTCAAAATTTTTGCATCTTGTAGCCCTTGGTGAGTTCTCGGTGATCCAACCAAAAATCTGGCAAAATCTCGCACCGTTTCTCGTCGAATGGGATTTCGCGATTTCACGGTGACATGCCCTATAGGCCACATATATGCAGGCATCCTTTTGAAACTGATACATGTTACGTCATACACTAATATCTCGAAAGCCATTGTTCAGTTTTTGGAAAATTACCGCTAGGGGGCGCTGCACTGCAACCCCGTACCTACTATCATTGTTTAACCATATCTCCAAAACTACACATTTTAGGCACATAAACTGTACACCATATGAATTGGCGTTTCATGGCCTTTCTGCCCATGACCTCTTTTGTTTAATCATACACGGTCCCCGCAAATTTTAGCAACTTTGTAAAAATTAAAACCCGCATGCACAAATACATATGCCATCACGCATGCATGCACGCGTTTTAGTATGAAAGACAGACACGCTTTCCCGTGACTGCAAAAATTATAGCGTTCGCCGTATAAAATAAGTGACCACAGGCACTCTTTGCGGGCCAGTTTGCCATTTCTGTCGCGTTATAGTTTATTGCTTGCCGGAATCAGAGATTTCGACAAGAGTGTTGATCAGTTCCGTTTGTTTGTTTGTCTGTATGTCCCCGCTCTACAGGCCACAATTTTGCACCAATCGTCCTGAAACTTATAGATAGAGTGTATAATCGGTTCTTCTCGGAGCCTATTGTTTTTGGTCATGATCGGTCAAGGGTCAAGGTCAGGGTCACCAAAAAGCTCAAAAACGGTTTTTTCTTCATACCTTCGTCAAAAATAGCCGTAGGCACCTAATCTGTAGCCCGTTTTATTTGCCACTGCATGGCCACTTCCAACACTGCAAAATTGCCTCATTTCGCTGTTACCATGGTTACGCAATTTTGGGGAGAAATCATGGAATTTCGTGATATTTTTCAAATTTGCAGCAATTTTACTGATTCTGAGATATTTTATGTAACATAAGAATATCTCGAAACGGGTTTTTCAGATTTTGGAAATGGCCGCCAGGGGGCGTTGCAGATGAAAAAACATGAAAATTTGTTTTGGTGCTATACCTCCAGAACTATTAAACATTGGGCCATTTCCATCACAGCACCTTAAACTAGGGTCCATGGGCTTATTTTTGCGCATAGGTGCCACAGTGCGCTATTGCCAGATTTCTCTATTTTTGGGGTGAAACCTTTGAATTTTGAAAATATGCAGTTTTCAGCTTCTAACTCTGTCAGTTTTTATGCTAGAGAGGTCAAAATTTTTGCATCTTGTAGCCCTTGGTGAGTTCTCGGTGATCCAACCAAAAATCTGGCAAAATCTCGCACCGTTTCTCGTCGAATGGGATTTCGCGATTTCACGGTGACATGCCCTATAGGCCACATATATGCAGGCATCCTTTTGAAACTGATACATGTTACGTCATACACTAATATCTCGAAAGCCATTGTTCAGTTTTTGGAAAATTACCGCTAGGGGGCGCTGCACTGCAACCCCGTACCTACTATCATTGTTTAACCATATCTCCAAAACTACACATTTTAGGCACATAAACTGTACACCATATGAATTGGCGTTTCATGGCCTTTCTGCCCATGACCTCTTTTGTTTAATCATACACGGTCCCCGCAAATTTTAGCAACTTTGTAAAAATTAAAACCCGCATGCACAAATACATATGCCATCACGCATGCATGCACGCGTTTTAGTATGAAAGACAGACACGCTTTCCCGTGACTGCAAAAATTATAGCGTTCGCCGTATAAAATAAGTGACCACAGGCACTCTTTGCGGGCCAGTTTGCCATTTCTGTCGCGTTATAGTTTATTGCTTGCCGGAATCAGAGATTTCGACAAGAGTGTTGATCAGTTCCGTTTGTTTGTTTGTCTGTATGTCCCCGCTCTACAGGCCACAATTTTGCACCAATCGTCCTGAAACTTATAGATAGAGTGTATAATCGGTTCTTCTCGGAGCCTATTGTTTTTGGTCATGATCGGTCAAGGGTCAAGGTCAGGGTCACCAAAAAGCTCAAAAACGGTTTTTTCTTCATACCTTCGTCAAAAATAGCCGTAGGCACCTAATCTGTAGCCCGTTTTATTTGCCACTGCATGGCCACTTCCAACACTGCAAAATTGCCTCATTTCGCTGTTACCATGGTTACGCAATTTTGGGGAGAAATCATGGAATTTCGTGATATTTTTCAAATTTGCAGCAATTTTACTGATTCTGAGATATTTTATGTAACATAAGAATATCTCGAAACGGGTTTTTCAGATTTTGGAAATGGCCGCCAGGGGGCGTTGCAGATGAAAAAACATGAAAATTTGTTTTGGTGCTATACCTCCAGAACTATTAAACATTGGGCCATTTCCATCACAGCACCTTAAACTAGGGTCCATGGGCTTATTTTTGCGCATAGGTGCCACAGTGCGCTATTGCCAGATTTCTCTATTTTTGGGGTGAAACCTTTGAATTTTGAAAATATGCAGTTTTCAGCTTCTAACTCTGTCAGTTTTTATGCTAGAGAGGTCAAAATTTTTGCATCTTGTAGCCCTTGGTGAGTTCTCGGTGATCCAACCAAAAATCTGGCAAAATCTCGCACCGTTTCTCGTCGAATGGGATTTCGCGATTTCACGGTGACATGCCCTATAGGCCACATATATGCAGGCATCCTTTTGAAACTGATACATGTTACGTCATACACTAATATCTCGAAAGCCATTGTTCAGTTTTTGGAAAATTACCGCTAGGGGGCGCTGCACTGCAACCCCGTACCTACTATCATTGTTTAACCATATCTCCAAAACTACACATTTTAGGCACATAAACTGTACACCATATGAATTGGCGTTTCATGGCCTTTCTGCCCATGACCTCTTTTGTTTAATCATACACGGTCCCCGCAAATTTTAGCAACTTTGTAAAAATTAAAACCCGCATGCACAAATACATATGCCATCACGCATGCATGCACGCGTTTTAGTATGAAAGACAGACACGCTTTCCCGTGACTGCAAAAATTATAGCGTTCGCCGTATAAAATAAGTGACCACAGGCACTCTTTGCGGGCCAGTTTGCCATTTCTGTCGCGTTATAGTTTATTGCTTGCCGGAATCAGAGATTTCGACAAGTATGTTGATCAGTTCCGTTTGTTTGTTTGTCTGTATGTCCCCGCTCTACAGGCCACAATTTTGCACCAATCGTCCTGAAACTTATAGATAGAGTGTATAATCGGTTCTTCTCGGAGCCTATTGTTTTTGGTCATGATCGGTCAAGGGTCAAGGTCAGGGTCACCAAAAAGCTCAAAAACGGTTTTTTCTTCATACCTTCGTCAAAAATAGCCGTAGGCACCTAATCTGTAGCCCGTTTTATTTGCCACTGCATGGCCACTTCCAACACTGCAAAATTGCCTCATTTCGCTGTTACCATGGTTACGCAATTTTGGGGAGAAATCATGGAATTTCGTGATATTTTTCAAATTTGCAGCAATTTTACTGATTCTGAGATATTTTATGTAACATAAGAATATCTCGAAACGGGTTTTTCAGATTTTGGAAATGGCCGCCAGGGGGCGTTGCAGATGAAAAAACATGAAAATTTGTTTTGGTGCTATACCTCCAGAACTATTAAACATTGGGCCATTTCCATCACAGCACCTTAAACTAGGGTCCATGGGCTTATTTTTGCGCATAGGTGCCACAGTGCGCTATTGCCAGATTTCTCTATTTTTGGGGTGAAACCTTTGAATTTTGAAAATATGCAGTTTTCAGCTTCTAACTCTGTCAGTTTTTATGCTAGAGAGGTCAAAATTTTTGCATCTTGTAGCCCTTGGTGAGTTCTCGGTGATCCAACCAAAAATCTGGCAAAATCTCGCACCGTTTCTCGTCGAATGGGATTTCGCGATTTCACGGTGACATGCCCTATAGGCCACATATATGCAGGCATCCTTTTGAAACTGATACATGTTACGTCATACACTAATATCTCGAAAGCCATTGTTCAGTTTTTGGAAAATTACCGCTAGGGGGCGCTGCACTGCAACCCCGTACCTACTATCATTGTTTAACCATATCTCCAAAACTACACATTTTAGGCACATAAACTGTACACCATATGAATTGGCGTTTCATGGCCTTTCTGCCCATGACCTCTTTTGTTTAATCATACACGGTCCCCGCAAATTTTAGCAACTTTGTAAAAATTAAAACCCGCATGCACAAATACATATGCCATCACGCATGCATGCACGCGTTTTAGTATGAAAGACAGACACGCTTTCCCGTGACTGCAAAAATTATAGCGTTCGCCGTATAAAATAAGTGACCACAGGCACTCTTTGCGGGCCAGTTTGCCATTTCTGTCGCGTTATAGTTTATTGCTTGCCGGAATCAGAGATTTCGACAAGTATGTTGATCAGTTCCGTTTGTTTGTTTGTCTGTATGTCCCCGCTCTACAGGCCACAATTTTGCACCAATCGTCCTGAAACTTATAGATAGAGTGTATAATCGGTTCTTCTCGGAGCCTATTGTTTTTGGTCATGATCGGTCAAGGGTCAAGGTCAGGGTCACCAAAAAGCTCAAAAACGGTTTTTTCTTCATACCTTCGTCAAAAATAGCCGTAGGCACCTAATCTGTAGCCCGTTTTATTTGCCACTGCATGGCCACTTCCAACACTGCAAAATTGCCTCATTTCGCTGTTACCATGGTTACGCAATTTTGGGGAGAAATCATGGAATTTCGTGATATTTTTCAAATTTGCAGCAATTTTACTGATTCTGAGATATTTTATGTAACATAAGAATATCTCGAAACGGGTTTTTCAGATTTTGGAAATGGCCGCCAGGGGGCGTTGCAGATGAAAAAACATGAAAATTTGTTTTGGTGCTATACCTCCAGAACTATTAAACATTGGGCCATTTCCATCACAGCACCTTAAACTAGGGTCCATGGGCTTATTTTTGCGCATAGGTGCCACAGTGCGCTATTGCCAGATTTCTCTATTTTTGGGGTGAAACCTTTGAATTTTGAAAATATGCAGTTTTCAGCTTCTAACTCTGTCAGTTTTTATGCTAGAGAGGTCAAAATTTTTGCATCTTGTAGCCCTTGGTGAGTTCTCGGTGATCCAACCAAAAATCTGGCAAAATCTCGCACCGTTTCTCGTCGAATGGGATTTCGCGATTTCACGGTGACATGCCCTATAGGCCACATATATGCAGGCATCCTTTTGAAACTGATACATGTTACGTCATACACTAATATCTCGAAAGCCATTGTTCAGTTTTTGGAAAATTACCGCTAGGGGGCGCTGCACTGCAACCCCGTACCTACTATCATTGTTTAACCATATCTCCAAAACTACACATTTTAGGCACATAAACTGTACACCATATGAATTGGCGTTTCATGGCCTTTCTGCCCATGACCTCTTTTGTTTAATCATACACGGTCCCCGCAAATTTTAGCAACTTTGTAAAAATTAAAACCCGCATGCACAAATACATATGCCATCACGCATGCATGCACGCGTTTTAGTATGAAAGACAGACACGCTTTCCCGTGACTGCAAAAATTATAGCGTTCGCCGTATAAAATAAGTGACCACAGGCACTCTTTGCGGGCCAGTTTGCCATTTCTGTCGCGTTATAGTTTATTGCTTGCCGGAATCAGAGATTTCGACAAGTATGTTGATCAGTTCCGTTTGTTTGTTTGTCTGTATGTCCCCGCTCTACAGGCCACAATTTTGCACCAATCGTCCTGAAACTTATAGATAGAGTGTATAATCGGTTCTTCTCGGAGCCTATTGTTTTTGGTCATGATCGGTCAAGGGTCAAGGTCAGGGTCACCAAAAAGCTCAAAAACGGTTTTTTCTTCATACCTTCGTCAAAAATAGCCGTAGGCACCTAATCTGTAGCCCGTTTTATTTGCCACTGCATGGCCACTTCCAACACTGCAAAATTGCCTCATTTCGCTGTTACCATGGTTACGCAATTTTGGGGAGAAATCATGGAATTTCGTGATATTTTTCAAATTTGCAGCAATTTTACTGATTCTGAGATATTTTATGTAACATAAGAATATCTCGAAACGGGTTTTTCAGATTTTGGAAATGGCCGCCAGGGGGCGTTGCAGATGAAAAAACATGAAAATTTGTTTTGGTGCTATACCTCCAGAACTATTAAACATTGGGCCATTTCCATCACAGCACCTTAAACTAGGGTCCATGGGCTTATTTTTGCGCATAGGTGCCACAGTGCGCTATTGCCAGATTTCTCTATTTTTGGGGTGAAACCTTTGAATTTTGAAAATATGCAGTTTTCAGCTTCTAACTCTGTCAGTTTTTATGCTAGAGAGGTCAAAATTTTTGCATCTTGTAGCCCTTGGTGAGTTCTCGGTGATCCAACCAAAAATCTGGCAAAATCTCGCACCGTTTCTCGTCGAATGGGATTTCGCGATTTCACGGTGACATGCCCTATAGGCCACATATATGCAGGCATCCTTTTGAAACTGATACATGTTACGTCATACACTAATATCTCGAAAGCCATTGTTCAGTTTTTGGAAAATTACCGCTAGGGGGCGCTGCACTGCAACCCCGTACCTACTATCATTGTTTAACCATATCTCCAAAACTACACATTTTAGGCACATAAACTGTACACCATATGAATTGGCGTTTCATGGCCTTTCTGCCCATGACCTCTTTTGTTTAATCATACACGGTCCCCGCAAATTTTAGCAACTTTGTAAAAATTAAAACCCGCATGCACAAATACATATGCCATCACGCATGCATGCACGCGTTTTAGTATGAAAGACAGACACGCTTTCCCGTGACTGCAAAAATTATAGCGTTCGCCGTATAAAATAAGTGACCACAGGCACTCTTTGCGGGCCAGTTTGCCATTTCTGTCGCGTTATAGTTTATTGCTTGCCGGAATCAGAGATTTCGACAAGTATGTTGATCAGTTCCGTTTGTTTGTTTGTCTGTATGTCCCCGCTCTACAGGCCACAATTTTGCACCAATCGTCCTGAAACTTATAGATAGAGTGTATAATCGGTTCTTCTCGGAGCCTATTGTTTTTGGTCATGATCGGTCAAGGGTCAAGGTCAGGGTCACCAAAAAGCTCAAAAACGGTTTTTTCTTCATACCTTCGTCAAAAATAGCCGTAGGCACCTAATCTGTAGCCCGTTTTATTTGCCACTGCATGGCCACTTCCAACACTGCAAAATTGCCTCATTTCGCTGTTACCATGGTTACGCAATTTTGGGGAGAAATCATGGAATTTCGTGATATTTTTCAAATTTGCAGCAATTTTACTGATTCTGAGATATTTTATGTAACATAAGAATATCTCGAAACGGGTTTTTCAGATTTTGGAAATGGCCGCCAGGGGGCGTTGCAGATGAAAAAACATGAAAATTTGTTTTGGTGCTATACCTCCAGAACTATTAAACATTGGGCCATTTCCATCACAGCACCTTAAACTAGGGTCCATGGGCTTATTTTTGCGCATAGGTGCCACAGTGCGCTATTGCCAGATTTCTCTATTTTTGGGGTGAAACCTTTGAATTTTGAAAATATGCAGTTTTCAGCTTCTAACTCTGTCAGTTTTTATGCTAGAGAGGTCAAAATTTTTGCATCTTGTAGCCCTTGGTGAGTTCTCGGTGATCCAACCAAAAATCTGGCAAAATCTCGCACCGTTTCTCGTCGAATGGGATTTCGCGATTTCACGGTGACATGCCCTATAGGCCACATATATGCAGGCATCCTTTTGAAACTGATACATGTTACGTCATACACTAATATCTCGAAAGCCATTGTTCAGTTTTTGGAAAATTACCGCTAGGGGGCGCTGCACTGCAACCCCGTACCTACTATCATTGTTTAACCATATCTCCAAAACTACACATTTTAGGCACATAAACTGTACACCATATGAATTGGCGTTTCATGGCCTTTCTGCCCATGACCTCTTTTGTTTAATCATACACGGTCCCCGCAAATTTTAGCAACTTTGTAAAAATTAAAACCCGCATGCACAAATACATATGCCATCACGCATGCATGCACGCGTTTTAGTATGAAAGACAGACACGCTTTCCCGTGACTGCAAAAATTATAGCGTTCGCCGTATAAAATAAGTGACCACAGGCACTCTTTGCGGGCCAGTTTGCCATTTCTGTCGCGTTATAGTTTATTGCTTGCCGGAATCAGAGATTTCGACAAGTATGTTGATCAGTTCCGTTTGTTTGTTTGTCTGTATGTCCCCGCTCTACAGGCCACAATTTTGCACCAATCGTCCTGAAACTTATAGATAGAGTGTATAATCGGTTCTTCTCGGAGCCTATTGTTTTTGGTCATGATCGGTCAAGGGTCAAGGTCAGGGTCACCAAAAAGCTCAAAAACGGTTTTTTCTTCATACCTTCGTCAAAAATAGCCGTAGGCACCTAATCTGTAGCCCGTTTTATTTGCCACTGCATGGCCACTTCCAACACTGCAAAATTGCCTCATTTCGCTGTTACCATGGTTACGCAATTTTGGGGAGAAATCATGGAATTTCGTGATATTTTTCAAATTTGCAGCAATTTTACTGATTCTGAGATATTTTATGTAACATAAGAATATCTCGAAACGGGTTTTTCAGATTTTGGAAATGGCCGCCAGGGGGCGTTGCAGATGAAAAAACATGAAAATTTGTTTTGGTGCTATACCTCCAGAACTATTAAACATTGGGCCATTTCCATCACAGCACCTTAAACTAGGGTCCATGGGCTTATTTTTGCGCATAGGTGCCACAGTGCGCTATTGCCAGATTTCTCTATTTTTGGGGTGAAACCTTTGAATTTTGAAAATATGCAGTTTTCAGCTTCTAACTCTGTCAGTTTTTATGCTAGAGAGGTCAAAATTTTTGCATCTTGTAGCCCTTGGTGAGTTCTCGGTGATCCAACCAAAAATCTGGCAAAATCTCGCACCGTTTCTCGTCGAATGGGATTTCGCGATTTCACGGTGACATGCCCTATAGGCCACATATATGCAGGCATCCTTTTGAAACTGATACATGTTACGTCATACACTAATATCTCGAAAGCCATTGTTCAGTTTTTGGAAAATTACCGCTAGGGGGCGCTGCACTGCAACCCCGTACCTACTATCATTGTTTAACCATATCTCCAAAACTACACATTTTAGGCACATAAACTGTACACCATATGAATTGGCGTTTCATGGCCTTTCTGCCCATGACCTCTTTTGTTTAATCATACACGGTCCCCGCAAATTTTAGCAACTTTGTAAAAATTAAAACCCGCATGCACAAATACATATGCCATCACGCATGCATGCACGCGTTTTAGTATGAAAGACAGACACGCTTTCCCGTGACTGCAAAAATTATAGCGTTCGCCGTATAAAATAAGTGACCACAGGCACTCTTTGCGGGCCAGTTTGCCATTTCTGTCGCGTTATAGTTTATTGCTTGCCGGAATCAGAGATTTCGACAAGTATGTTGATCAGTTCCGTTTGTTTGTTTGTCTGTATGTCCCCGCTCTACAGGCCACAATTTTGCACCAATCGTCCTGAAACTTATAGATAGAGTGTATAATCGGTTCTTCTCGGAGCCTATTGTTTTTGGTCATGATCGGTCAAGGGTCAAGGTCAGGGTCACCAAAAAGCTCAAAAACGGTTTTTTCTTCATACCTTCGTCAAAAATAGCCGTAGGCACCTAATCTGTAGCCCGTTTTATTTGCCACTGCATGGCCACTTCCAACACTGCAAAATTGCCTCATTTCGCTGTTACCATGGTTACGCAATTTTGGGGAGAAATCATGGAATTTCGTGATATTTTTCAAATTTGCAGCAATTTTACTGATTCTGAGATATTTTATGTAACATAAGAATATCTCGAAACGGGTTTTTCAGATTTTGGAAATGGCCGCCAGGGGGCGTTGCAGATGAAAAAACATGAAAATTTGTTTTGGTGCTATACCTCCAGAACTATTAAACATTGGGCCATTTCCATCACAGCACCTTAAACTAGGGTCCATGGGCTTATTTTTGCGCATAGGTGCCACAGTGCGCTATTGCCAGATTTCTCTATTTTTGGGGTGAAACCTTTGAATTTTGAAAATATGCAGTTTTCAGCTTCTAACTCTGTCAGTTTTTATGCTAGAGAGGTCAAAATTTTTGCATCTTGTAGCCCTTGGTGAGTTCTCGGTGATCCAACCAAAAATCTGGCAAAATCTCGCACCGTTTCTCGTCGAATGGGATTTCGCGATTTCACGGTGACATGCCCTATAGGCCACATATATGCAGGCATCCTTTTGAAACTGATACATGTTACGTCATACACTAATATCTCGAAAGCCATTGTTCAGTTTTTGGAAAATTACCGCTAGGGGGCGCTGCACTGCAACCCCGTACCTACTATCATTGTTTAACCATATCTCCAAAACTACACATTTTAGGCACATAAACTGTACACCATATGAATTGGCGTTTCATGGCCTTTCTGCCCATGACCTCTTTTGTTTAATCATACACGGTCCCCGCAAATTTTAGCAACTTTGTAAAAATTAAAACCCGCATGCACAAATACATATGCCATCACGCATGCATGCACGCGTTTTAGTATGAAAGACAGACACGCTTTCCCGTGACTGCAAAAATTATAGCGTTCGCCGTATAAAATAAGTGACCACAGGCACTCTTTGCGGGCCAGTTTGCCATTTCTGTCGCGTTATAGTTTATTGCTTGCCGGAATCAGAGATTTCGACAAGTATGTTGATCAGTTCCGTTTGTTTGTTTGTCTGTATGTCCCCGCTCTACAGGCCACAATTTTGCACCAATCGTCCTGAAACTTATAGATAGAGTGTATAATCGGTTCTTCTCGGAGCCTATTGTTTTTGGTCATGATCGGTCAAGGGTCAAGGTCAGGGTCACCAAAAAGCTCAAAAACGGTTTTTTCTTCATACCTTCGTCAAAAATAGCCGTAGGCACCTAATCTGTAGCCCGTTTTATTTGCCACTGCATGGCCACTTCCAACACTGCAAAATTGCCTCATTTCGCTGTTACCATGGTTACGCAATTTTGGGGAGAAATCATGGAATTTCGTGATATTTTTCAAATTTGCAGCAATTTTACTGATTCTGAGATATTTTATGTAACATAAGAATATCTCGAAACGGGTTTTTCAGATTTTGGAAATGGCCGCCAGGGGGCGTTGCAGATGAAAAAACATGAAAATTTGTTTTGGTGCTATACCTCCAGAACTATTAAACATTGGGCCATTTCCATCACAGCACCTTAAACTAGGGTCCATGGGCTTATTTTTGCGCATAGGTGCCACAGTGCGCTATTGCCAGATTTCTCTATTTTTGGGGTGAAACCTTTGAATTTTGAAAATATGCAGTTTTCAGCTTCTAACTCTGTCAGTTTTTATGCTAGAGAGGTCAAAATTTTTGCATCTTGTAGCCCTTGGTGAGTTCTCGGTGATCCAACCAAAAATCTGGCAAAATCTCGCACCGTTTCTCGTCGAATGGGATTTCGCGATTTCACGGTGACATGCCCTATAGGCCACATATATGCAGGCATCCTTTTGAAACTGATACATGTTACGTCATACACTAATATCTCGAAAGCCATTGTTCAGTTTTTGGAAAATTACCGCTAGGGGGCGCTGCACTGCAACCCCGTACCTACTATCATTGTTTAACCATATCTCCAAAACTACACATTTTAGGCACATAAACTGTACACCATATGAATTGGCGTTTCATGGCCTTTCTGCCCATGACCTCTTTTGTTTAATCATACACGGTCCCCGCAAATTTTAGCAACTTTGTAAAAATTAAAACCCGCATGCACAAATACATATGCCATCACGCATGCATGCACGCGTTTTAGTATGAAAGACAGACACGCTTTCCCGTGACTGCAAAAATTATAGCGTTCGCCGTATAAAATAAGTGACCACAGGCACTCTTTGCGGGCCAGTTTGCCATTTCTGTCGCGTTATAGTTTATTGCTTGCCGGAATCAGAGATTTCGACAAGTATGTTGATCAGTTCCGTTTGTTTGTTTGTCTGTATGTCCCCCGCTCTACAGGCCACAATTTTGCACCAATCGTCCTGAAACTTATAGATAGAGTGTATAATCGGTTCTTCTCGGAGCCTATTGTTTTTGGTCATGATCGGTCAAGGGTCAAGGTCAGGGTCACCAAAAAGCTCAAAAACGGTTTTTTCTTCATACCTTCGTCAAAAATAGCCGTAGGCACCTAATCTGTAGCCCGTTTTATTTGCCACTGCATGGCCACTTCCAACACTGCAAAATTGCCTCATTTCGCTGTTACCATGGTTACGCAATTTTGGGGAGAAATCATGGAATTTCGTGATATTTTTCAAATTTGCAGCAATTTTACTGATTCTGAGATATTTTATGTAACATAAGAATATCTCGAAACGGGTTTTTCAGATTTTGGAAATGGCCGCCAGGGGGCGTTGCAGATGAAAAAACATGAAAATTTGTTTTGGTGCTATACCTCCAGAACTATTAAACATTGGGCCATTTCCATCACAGCACCTTAAACTAGGGTCCATGGGCTTATTTTTGCGCATAGGTGCCACAGTGCGCTATTGCCAGATTTCTCTATTTTTGGGGTGAAACCTTTGAATTTTGAAAATATGCAGTTTTCAGCTTCTAACTCTGTCAGTTTTTATGCTAGAGAGGTCAAAATTTTTGCATCTTGTAGCCCTTGGTGAGTTCTCGGTGATCCAACCAAAAATCTGGCAAAATCTCGCACCGTTTCTCGTCGAATGGGATTTCGCGATTTCACGGTGACATGCCCTATAGGCCACATATATGCAGGCATCCTTTTGAAACTGATACATGTTACGTCATACACTAATATCTCGAAAGCCATTGTTCAGTTTTTGGAAAATTACCGCTAGGGGGCGCTGCACTGCAACCCCGTACCTACTATCATTGTTTAACCATATCTCCAAAACTACACATTTTAGGCACATAAACTGTACACCATATGAATTGGCGTTTCATGGCCTTTCTGCCCATGACCTCTTTTGTTTAATCATACACGGTCCCCGCAAATTTTAGCAACTTTGTAAAAATTAAAACCCGCATGCACAAATACATATGCCATCACGCATGCATGCACGCGTTTTAGTATGAAAGACAGACACGCTTTCCCGTGACTGCAAAAATTATAGCGTTCGCCGTAT
>JAPPUL010000051.1:76997-99494 GCA_026874595.1 Sipunculus nudus | reverse complement strand
GAAGTGCAAATTTGGTGGTTAACATTTATTGTGCATATGGGATATTAATATATTATTATAAACTGTTTACATGTTAAAATTGTTTCAACTGAGTAACCTACTTTCTATACCTATGAGCATCTTTAGGCCACAGTGTCTGTCCTGTGACCAGTATATTTGATAATCTGTAATGTTTGTATATACTCTGTATAACTGGAAAACTCTTCCTGTGTTAGTAATTGAGAAGTCCAACTGTATTTACTTATAATCCTAAATGTTAAACAGGCATATTTTCAGAACATTGAAAACCCCTATATAGAGAGCAGATGTACTTTCAGTGAAATAAATTCTTTTCCTTTTTTGACTTGTGTGTTGCCTCCAGATAAGGTAAACTACTATAAATGTTAAGAAAAGCAATACTAAGCATCAATGTCAAAAGATATTCTTTAAACTTATTTAATAAGATAATTAATGTAAGCAATAATGACTATATGTGTGTCTATAGACTGGTAACATTTGTTTTTGCAGGTCAAACAGGAGGGAACTGAAAAGGATTTAGAGTGTGGCAAGGGTGTATATTTCCTTCCAGCCTTCATTCTCTAAAAGGACAACACTCTCAAATCTGACTGAACCAGGGAGTTTTAAAAATCTTATGAAAATATTATTTTCAGTTTACAAATGTGTAAATAAACATTAATTTTGGCTCTTGTATTTTCTTACTTTTATGTTTCATGTTTTTGCGTCCATATGACTGTGTGAAGTTGATGACCCCCAGTGTGACTGCAGGCCAGCATTGATTTCAAGGAATTGCACAGTGCAGGAAGCTCACCACACACACACAAACCTTAATTTCTATCATCTACCGTAATTCCTTGTGGAATAAAGAAAAGAGTAAACACCTTTCAAAACAGAACATACAACAGACAGTAACTGAGCTATTGACAAACAGTACAGAAGGTGCATACACTGACTTATATGTGAGTTATATGTCACTTATAAGGGACATATATGGCACTTATAAGGCTCATATATGTCACATATATGGGAGTTATAAGGCACATATATGTGAGTTATAAGGCACATATATGGGACATATATGGGAGTTATAAGGGACATATATGGGACATATATGGGAGTTATAGGGGACCTATATGTGGAAGCCTTATAAGTGACATATAAGGCCCATATATGTGACATATAAGGCTCCTACCTAATTTGCATATAAAATCCATATACCGTACATATATGTGACATATATGGGAGTTATAAGGTTGGATATAAGGGACATATATGGCACATATATGTGCCTTATATGTGCCATATAACTTTCACATATATGGCACTTATAAAAATTTTTGGTAAGGGTGGGTGCTTAAACTGTTTTTGGCCATTAATATAGGTTACCAGGTTTCCATGGAGATTGTCCAAAATGTTTTGATTGGTAGCATGCAAAATATAGGTCACCATGACCTAATTTCAGGTTGCCATGGAGACTGCCCAAGACACCCCTGTATATTATGCTTGAATGTGATGTTAGAAGATTCAAGGCCCAGGGGATACAAGTTGTGCACTGTCTGGCTGACTGTGTGCTCAAAATCATGTTTACAGCTTTTAGTTCACAAAATATAGGTCATCAGGGCCTAATTGCAGGTTTCAAAGGAGATTGGCCAAACACATCCCTGGATGTACTGTTAGAAGTTTTTAGGTCTAACGGTTACAATTTGTGCCCTGTTAATGGAAGTAATGTATCATCTGAGGATTTCAAAAAAAAGAAAAAAAGCATAAAATTTAGAAAAAATGCAGGTAGAACCATAAGTCTTCAGGAAATGATGAATAACTCCATGATCAATATGCATGCAAAGATTCATGGCAATCAATGCATTAGGTATTAAGATATTAGAGTTTTGTAATAAATTTTTAATAATTCTGGGGGGAACTTTTGAGCCCTATCGCTCAAAGGATATAGGTCACAGTGACCTTAATTTAGGTTTCCAAGGATATTTTTTATTTTATGGACCTCCAGGGTTTTTCAGTTTGAAGTTTCTAGTTCCAGCTGTTACAATTTGTAACAGACAGACAACAGACAAAGAGTGATCGCTAAAGCTCGAATGACTTTCAGTAAGCTGAGCTAAAAAAAAATGAAAATACTTCATGTTTTACACCAAGCTTAAAACAGAAGGTTTTGAACCATATCTGGCTCAGTATAAACTAAACCCTTAATTATAAATTAAAAAAAAAAATTCCTGTTAAATCTTTCAAAAGTATTTTATACTTATTGCCTTATTCCTTTAAGTTCAATCAGCTGAATGCAACTGATAACATACACCACCTAAAAATATTTGAAAATAAATTTGCATAATGAATTAATTTGAAAAATCTATTCAAATTCAAAGGGCATTCCTATCCCTATATGATAACAGAATCAGCAAATGTGAAGAATAAATAGGAAGAAGTATTTTTTTAAGAGTTTATATAAAGTTTGCATAAATAAGCATCATAAGTTTTGAAGTTGATATCTTCATGATAAAACAAGCAGAATCAAAATCAGTCAAGAAATAAAGGAGAGAAACTGATTGAATGAACTTGAAAAATAATTGCATAACATTACATAATAAAGTAATTTCAAACCTCCTTGAAAAATTTTCATATTTAACCAAATCTACAAACTCAAAGTCAAAACTGGACCAGAAATGAAAGAGACACAGCATTTGAAAAATTGTGAACAAAGGACAATGGACAAAAGAAATTGAATGACATACAATGCATTACAGGGGGTACATGCCTATGGTGAAATGACTTAAAAATAAAGAATATCATCACCTTTGAAGGTAGGTACCATAAACTGAAATCTGTGAAACTTGATGTCTGAAATCTCTTCTAAACTTTTAGCTTATAAACTGAAAAAGTGATATATACAATACCTTAAACAAATATATTTTGTAATAATGCAGGAATTTTAATATACATAAATACATATGAAAAGCTGACCGATTGTGATAATAGATAAGTGATATAAATGTATGTTTTCCATATCAAACTACAAAAATTCACTTTCAAAAGAAATCACCAGCTAGTAATCAGGAAGGCATATTGGTGGAACAGAGCAAAAAACTAAAGAGCAAAATAAACAATAAGCATTTACGAAAGAAATAGGAATTATGTAGATATGAATGTCATTTTCCGTAAGTCTTAAAAGAAGGATAAATGTGGATCATTATGAAGGCTGCTGGATTTCAGATTTCATATGTACAGTTATGGCAAGGAGTTTTCAAGAAGTCATGATTTTAAGACACTGGCTTGAATCTCTGGGTGTCCATTGAGGTTTCATTTTTTCAGGTTTTTTTTTTTGCTGGATTGCTCAACTTTAACTTGTGGAGACTTGCTCCATTTTCCATCTTCTTTAAGGTTAATAAACTTTGCAATATGATACAGTATGTGTATAATCTCATAATTTCTGTTCCTTGTGGCTGAATATAAAACGTATTTAAGCAAAAACCCCTTAAAACAAGAACTGGATATCAGTAATGCACCTATTTAACACTGTCATAGTTCTGAGTTTGAGTAAACACAGTCTATGTGGGTCTGAGTGTTTACCACAACTAACTGCATGTGACCTGAGGCCAAATCTTCTGCATTTAACAGATTCAGAACAACAAAGTCTAAAAAAAAATGGATGAAACACCAGTTGAAAGCTTAAAAATCTTAATTTGTAAAGTTATCCAGAACAGCTATCAGATGGTGTGTGCTCTAACTTTGTTCCAAACCACTGATTATGCCCAGGGCAAGTTTGTTTTCATTTGCATGCAGGAAGAATAATTTATTGGCACCAGGACAAAATATTTGCAGAGACCATAATATATTACAGGAAAAACACACCATATCTCATGGTTGTATAATATATAAATGGTAAATGAATAATTTACACACAAGACTACTGTGGCTCTATCCCTCAACTAACACTGTTAGGGTGGTTAGAACTCAATTTCACCTTAATTTTGGCTTCTGGATATGGGATCTCAAAGACAGAGGGTGCTCCCACAGGGTTTACATTTACACAGACCAGCAAGGCCAGCTTTTGTACAAACTACAGCCTTCTGGCCTGTGGGACCCTTAAAATTTCAAACCCTGATTATCAGCCCAGTATATGAACATATGTGTCCTGGCACCTGATAATCCCACAAATTGTTAGTATGGCAAGGTAGTTACCCAATTAAATTAATTTATCATCAGGACATCATGCACCTGAGACCTACTATTACCATGACAACCACTACAGGTACAAAAGCTCTTGCTTCCTCTTACGCTGCTGATATTTTGCGGGGTTTTTATTTGCTATATATATATAGAAACATATCATGTTTCTTATTCCAACGTTCCTTGACAGACTCATATTCTCTTTGTAACCATTAAACTGTTGAATCCACCACTACATTCTGTTCACTCTGGATGCCCACTAAAATATGTTGCTATTAATACAACCCTCATTTTTAACTATATTTAATCAAGTAAATGGGGCCAAAAATTGAATAACGCTTTGAGAAGGACCATATTTTATTTTAGAATTAATTTATTGCCTCCTCAAGAAGGGTATGCATTCATCCATGTTTGTGTGTGATTGTGTGTTTTGCATTTGTTTACAATACAACTCAAGCAATTGGAATCTCATGAAAAAATAGAGCAGTTCGGAGATGGGCCAGTGAAGAAATAAATAAGATTTTGGTGTGGATTTGGCACATGATCAGGCAAGGAACACCAGTATGGAATACCAGTATTCCCAAATAGAGAGTCACTTATGCATGAATGAACCTGGTACCAAGTAATATAGGCAAAATAAGTGAATGCAAACATGGTTTTGGGAGCATCCAACCATGGGGAACCCTACATGTATTCCTTAGAATGCAGATTTCTATTTTGATTTAACAGTTTTCATCTTATGTATGTCTGCTTGATATATGGCATCACCTAATAATTTACTGAACATTTTTAGAATATTTATGACACTACAATAAAAGTGAATGCTGAAAACAGTGAAGGCTTGAAACAGTGCATGAAGGCTTGAAACAGTGAAGGCTTGAAACAGTCTTCACTGTTTCTTGCATATGACCAATGCCATTGAGTTTTATGAGTTTTTTTTCAGATACTCGCATTACTATATTTTTCAAATATTTTTTCCTGGTAGTAGAGCTGAGCTTTTGTTTTCAAATTAATCAATTCTTCTGAAAAGTCTTATTTTGCTGTGGAGTTAACTTTTGGTTTCTTCCACTACAGTTGACCAAAGGGAATATTTAAGAAGAAATGTCCTGACATATTTATGTTATTAATGCTGTCATATACAATATTTTTAGAATATATCATGCCATACAAGTTATTATTTCACGAAATTACACTGTGTCATGATTCTTACAATTTATCAGTCTAAGAATGAAAAGCAAATAAATGTACAAATTGAAGAAACAGATGTAATTACTGTCAGCGCCATAAGCATGTTATATTAATGACCATTTTTACTACCATGAGATTTTTTTTGGTGTGAATCTTTCTCAAAAAGTGAAATTTACACTTAATCAAAACTAAAAGTTTAAACTTAAGGACTAATATAATGTTACAACTAAAGGACTGATGTTATGGTACTTGCAAAATCTGGTAAGAAGCCTCACACCTTGGTATGAAAGCTGACTTGCCTGGGTGCAGGCACCAGGGTACCAGCTGGCAGCATCTTCCACAGGCCAAACTGTATATAACACAGAGTCACTGAATGCTGGCACCAGGGTACCAGCTGGCCGCATCTTCCACAAGCCTACCACTGTATAAAACACAGAGTCACTGAATGCTGGCACCTTGGTACCAGCTGGCAGCATCTTCCACAGGCCAAACTGTATATAACACAGAGTCACTGAATGCTGGAACCAGGGTACCAACTGGCAGCATCTTCCACAGGCCCACCACTGTTTATAACACAGTCACTGAATGCTGGCACCAGGGTACCAGCTGGCCGCATCTTCCAAAGCCCCACCACTCTATATAACACAGAGTCACTGAATCACCTTGTCAGAAATTAAACAAACTGTGTCAAAGAAATAACAGGACTGTGTGCAGAACTCCTGTGCAATCATAATCAATTACTTTTGAAATAATTAAACTAAAACATATTAAATTCCCACACTTTTTTAATTCCCTTTTAAAATCTATGGCCATGTGTTTCAGTGCCCTAGCTTCTTTCACTACCAACAATACAAGCATTTTGCTTTATAACACCACACAGCGTTCATGTAATGTAACTCAGTCGTAATCTCAAACTCCCCAACCAGATACCCTGTAGGACTGACAGCATATAAAACTGATCAATAACACCACAGTGACAAAGAACTCAACAAACATCACTTAATCCAGGAATACGTCAATAAATATAAAATGTCTGACAACGTAAATATTGTACTGCAGGCGTGTGCACAGTAATGACAAGCAGGCCCAGGTCAAATAAATGTACTTGAGGCTTGTACTTAAGAACAAAATTTGAAGTACTTGCCTTTAACTTTTACTTTAACTTGACCAAAAAGTACTGAATGGTACTGTACTTGCTGTCACAAGTGTTTTCTATCTGCTGTGTAACACAAAAGAGAGAACATCCTATGTTTACATAAATATTATAACAATTTTTTGTATCCATTCCACACACACAAGTGAAATCAATGGAGTGTGTAGAATGAAGCAGTGGTCCATGTACTTGTAAAAATCAAGCATGTTTGAAGTGCTGGTTAAAAAATAAAAAATATAAATAAAAAAATAAAAATTCATATAATAAAATAACAAGGCCTACAGGCCTAATGCGAACCTATTTTGGGGTATGAATGGAGTTTTTAATTTTTAAAATTTAATATTGATCCTCTTAAGTCCTGCATATCTACCTTAGTCATTATAATTTCAGCAAAATGGATGTTTTGGACCTGCAAGTTTCAGACTTGGACATTTTAAAACTAGAATATGGGTAGTCGACAAGCAACTAGGTGTATCCGCAGAAATCAGAGTGGCACATGTGAAGTGAGGCATGGATTAAGTGGCAAGGGGAATAGAGTGAGGTGTGTTGAATATTAGCATGGATGTCTGCAGCGTAAACGTGAATGCAGGTGGTGCCACCTGTCATAAAATCAAGAAAATTGTCCATGATGTATGAACCTGCAAAATTTCAGGTGAATAAGTCAAATCACTGCTGAGATACGAGTGATTTTATCCTATGGAAGATGAACAGATGGACACTGTGCAAAAATGGTTGCAGGTGGCGCCACCATTCTTAGTGTATGTTATAAAGCTTTCCAAGGGCTACATTTGTGCAAAATCTTTATCCTTATCAGTCAAACGGTTGCCGAGATATGTGGGTTTATGCGTGGAAACAGACACACAAATGGACGCTGGGCAGAGAAGAAAGGTCAGAGGTCAACCAAAAATGAGGGCTACCCGATTTGTATAAACATGCACAATTTTAGGCTGATGTATCAAATTCCTCTGTAGAAATAAGCAGGCGCACACACTGCAAAAGTCAATGTAGGTGGCACCACCTGTCTTGTAAATGAGAAAACCATCAAAGATGCATAGGCAGGTCAAAATATCAGTCCAATACATCAAACTTCCCCAGAGTTTGATGCACTGGGCTGACAAGTTGCCCCCGAGTGACCTGTGACAAATTGCTGCCTCAAGCTACTGCACTGAGTGAACTCTTGACCTGCACCTGGCTAAACTGAGTGAACTTTTGACCTGTACCTGGCTGCACTGAGTGAACTCTTGACCTGTTGCATAATCTGACACAGCTGGCAGTCTGCAAAAGCTATAAATAGATTCAGGCTGAACTTTGGTTCCAAATTTGATGCAGTGAGCAGTCTGCAAAAGCTATAAATAGAATGCAGCTACTGCACTGATTGAACTCTTGAACTATACCTTGCTGCACTTCTTCTAATGCTGGCACTGTGCCAAAACTATTTATAGAGCTGACATCATCTTGGCTAATGGCCAACATCAAGGCACTGGCAATCTGCCAATGGTAAACCAAGTGCTGCCATCTGTACATTTAAGTGGTCCCTACTTGAAATAACTTTGAAATTTATTTTCCCAATAGAAAATGCTTTTCAGCTGACTTTTTATATAAAAAGAAATCAGGAATATATGTAAAATTATTACGGATGCATACTGAATGCAAAATTAAAATACAGATATATCTAATTGATGGCAATTAAATTCTTGAATTAAGTTGAGTAGGGATACCAGAAATTTATAATCCACGTACAGTTGTCTTTATATAGCCACAGAGAGCTGAATATCCATGATTGTAACATTGTCTGGTATGATAAATAACTTTAATCATGAATCTAAATTTTTTAAAAGCTTTTAAAAAAACTTTCTTGTCAATATTAACCAAAGATAACCTGAAATCTAAATGTCTAGTGGCATGATGTAATAGATGCTGATAAACTGGTGCTAGGCTTGATGTAACAGCATCACACACCTAACATGTATGGTAAAATGACTCAATTCAATCTCCATAATTCAGCCAAAAATCATTCATGTGGAACCATTTATGACAATTATTATAAGAATTACTGTAGGGATTATTCTTGTAAAATATTAAACAAACTGGCTTCAGTGGCATCAGTTGAAAAATGTTTCGCAGGTTTATAACTCGTATAGGAAGATACAGCAAATTGGCTAAGTTCAGCTTCCCATAAATCAGCCAAAAAGCACTGAACCAAAACCATTTGAACAAACTTGAATTATCAACATCTGAGGATAATAAATGTGTGAGATTTAAGAATTTGGCCCAGTGGTTTTTGAGAAGAAGATCTTTGTATCCATTGAGCTAAAATGGGCTGTTATGGCATATGACTAAATTCAGCTTCCCATAACTTAGCAAAAAGTCACTGAAAAGAGACCATTTGAACAAACTTCAGAAAGCACTACCCTAGGATCATTTCTGTGCGATATTAAACATTTTGGCCATTTGGTTTCAGAGAGGAAGTTTTTTGTAGCCCTCAGTGTGATACAGGCACTGATGACCCCGTACAAAAAAGGCCGATGCAGGTGGCGTCACCAATACCTCAATTTCAGATATGACCTATGTGACCAACATTGGCATAACATTTGGTGATGATAGCTACAGCAGTTTTTGAGATATAAATTTTAATATGCTTTTTTTTTTGCACAATTAACAAAGTTCAACCTCCTGTAACTCGGCCAAAAATCTCCGAACTGGAACCATTCGAACAAACTTGAGACAGTTCGTTCCAGGGATCATTTCTGTAAAATTTTAGACAATTTGGCTGGGCAGTTTCAGAGAAGAAGATTTTTAAAGCTTTTATAGCTTTTTCCTTATAAAATCTAAGAAATTGCAGTTAGAAAAAAAATAAACAAAATCCGAAATAGTTTTTTGAATAACTGATTATTTGCAAAAAAATTGGTGATGCTAGCTCCTGCCGTTTTTGAGATCGCTATGGTTAATGTACAGACGACGCACGACACACGACGGATGCCGCCGCACCATCGCATAAGCTCACAGGTTCGCTAAAAATATCTTAATAAAATAATATATCTTTATTCAGCATAAGAGACTCCAGGTTGTTCAGAATTTCTTAGCACTAAGAAAAATGGTATGGCTGACAGATCAAGACATAGCATGAAGTATGAAATACAACTTTCGTCTTAGTGGTTTTTTTTCTCACAAAACAACAAAACAGGATGACTTAAGCACCTGTTTGATCGGCTGGGCTCGGTCATCAAACTAAAGTTGTACATCCTTGAGCAATCATGTTTTTACAAATTTAAAAATGCAGACTGGTTCACATCAATATTAGGCTGTGTATTATTCAGCAAGAGAGATGTTCAGGTAATATAAATAACACTGATTAAAGATTAACAACAGGGGAAAAAACACACACAATACAAATTTAATATCACACTATATAAAAACACAATGTAAATATCATGAAATAAAATTGCTGTATTTGGTATGATGCTGTTATATTGGGAAACTTAATGCTGCACAAAGCAAATGTTTCTAAAAATTCTAAAAAGACCAGGAAGGCAAAGGTTCTTTGCCCCAAACTCTCTCAACAAATAGATTCTTGTCTGGATGCTGTCCTTTGAGTACCTTCCTCTCCCATCACTGTACCCTCATCAAATCCTGACAGATCTTTTTTCTCACGGTTTCCCTAACCCACTCATGGGGTCTGCCATTTTGCTTACATCATCTTCTGCTGGAGGGCAGAGTTAACTTTGATGAAACCTTTTAGAAGGTGAACTTTTACATACCTCTCTCTAGTTTCACACAGTTTGATCAGGATTCTACCTGATGAGGGTATTTATGTGGTCTCTGGATGTTTAGTAGTTTATTTATTAGTAATCTTTAAATCCTTTTTTTTCATCTTTACCAATGTGTTGCTTACATATATATGGAGATATAATGGTAACTTAAAGGTGGCATATGACATTTTAATGTGTAGAGCACCTATTCACAACTCAATATTTAGGTCAACATGCATAATTATTAACAACAAGATGAGCCTGGTCAGTGTGAAAATCAGCAGTATACAGTAGTCCTGTGACCCTGACCTTTTCTGACCATGAGACCTCAAGTTCAATAGGAATCTTCCCCTATTTTCAGGTAACCAATAAATTATCACTAGAGGTATAAGGATGAAAAGGTTTCCACAGGCTATCAAAGAATTTAGTCCTCTAATCTCAATGAAGGTCTTTCCTTTTAGGTAGGTGGGCCATATCTGGCCCCCTTAGCAAAAAACAAGCTTGCCGCGCACTGTTGCTGCAAACTTGCTGCAGCTTTGCAGCAACCTTGCAGCAAGGTCACAATTTGCCATGCAAATTAGTTTGCGGCAACCTTGCTGCAGGCTTGCTGCAACCAATATTCCCGCAGCCCTTTTCCTGCAGCCTTCTCGCACACTTTCCCGCAGCCTTCTCGCACACTTCCTGCAGCCTTGCACACTTCCTGCAGCTTCTCGCACACTTTCCCGCAGCCTTCTCGCACACTTTCCCGCAGCCTTCTTGCACACTTTCCCGCAGCCTTCTCGCACACTTCCTGCAGCCTTGCACACTTTCTGCAGCTTCTCGCACACTTTCCCGCAGCTTTGCAGCAACCTTGCAGCAAGGTCACAATTTGCCATGCAAATTAGTTTGCGGCAACCTTGCTGCAGGCTTGCTGCAACCAATGTTCCCGCAGCCCTTTTCCTGCAGCCTTCTCACACACTTTCCTGCAGCCTTCTCGCACACTTCCCGCAGCCTCGCACACTTTCCTGCAGCCTTCTTGCACACTTTCCCGCAGCCTTCTTGCACACTTTCTCGCAGCCTTCTCGCACACTTCCTGCAGCCTTGCACACTTTCTGCAGCTTCTCGCACACTTTCCCGCAGCCTTCTAGCACACTTTCCCGCAGCAGGGGCCAATTAGATAGCAGCCATGATATGTATAAACAATAGCACGTGGGCTCAGTTATTGTGTACAAGCAGACATGCCATGTCATTAGTCAGTGACTGTCTCTGCTCCAAATATAAATGCAGGTACTCAACAGAACAAGCTCTCATGAAACTCCATTTAATTTGCACATACAATTAAACCTTAATCCATAATGGCTTTTAAATAAAAACCAAACTTAATCAAGCTTTGTTAGAAATAACATGTAAATATGTAGTTCAAACTTACTGGTGGTAGTAACATAACACCCTCTCTTTGTTCCTCCCATCAACTAATTGTATGTTCTAATTAATCCAATGAGTCCTCTGAACATGCTGGATCTGTTGAATGTTACTCTTACTTGAGCTATTTGGCACAGATCTTCATATTTTTAGAAGAGCTAACAAAGCACTGTCTTTTACTAATTTTGCAAAAATGGCTGCCTTTCCCTCCAAAATCAGTTTAGCCAATCACAGCAGGGTAAGACAGGAAATAGTAGAGCAAATAAAACTGTAAAAGACTGCGGCTAGCCGCAACCCTCCTGCAGCCTTTCTGCGCACAGCATCCAGTTAACTCTATTAGACTGCGGCTAGCCGCAATCCTCCCGCAGCCTTCCTGCGCACAGCATCCAGTTAACTCTATGAGGCTGCGGCTAGCCGCAACCCTCCCGCAGCCTTCCTGCACACAGTGTTAAAATACTCTATAGGACTGCGGCTAGCTGCAACCCTTCCGCAACCTTCCAGCACACAATTCAGATTTGCTGCACACTTTCCTGCAGCCTTTGCCAGGCAGCGGGAAGCATGCAACTAGCCGCAGCCTTCCTGCACACTCTTCTTGCAGCCTATTTTGGTTTCTGCTGCTTTGCAGCACGGTTGCAGCAAAGCAGCGGCAAACTTTTCATTTTGCTAAGGGGGAGAATGGAAAGTGCGGGATGAAAAATTTGTCTTAAAATTCATCCACGAGCAAACAGCAGAGATATAGACAGATGGAAGCCAGGAAGGAAGGACAACAGGAGGTGTTACACACTATATCCCCTTATCCTACTTCTTTGCCAGATAATAACTACTTAAATGTGTCACAATGCTGGTTTACAAAACTTTGCAACTCTTTACTTCAGACTGGAGTACTCAGTCAGAATTACTGAAATAAGAGCTTTTCCAAGATATATTGAAGGCAAAATAGAATGTACTGATGGAGCTGAATGTAGAGGTGGAGGAAACTGGAGAACCAAGAGAAACTACTGGCCTTGAACAGGCAACTACAACCCACTCTCATAGCCAAGCCAGGGATCGAACCCGGGTCGCCAGCGGAGACAGAAGAGCAGAGCCCCTATTCAACCAAGTCTGTTGTTCTGCATTGTTATATTAGCAATGTACTATCTCAGGTATGGACAACAGTCACTGATTCAGACATAAAAGAGACTGTACTCAGCACACAAAAAGTCCTGGAATATTGTATCCATGCACTCACTACCAGTCAGATATCAGAAAGCAGAGGTGTCCGATATCATCCCATTATAATAAGATATTGTGAGAAAGTCCAGCATAAGCCAATATACCTGCAGAAGTATACATCTCCATGGTTACCAGAGCTATTAGATGTCAGATATAGTAAGCAGAGGGACTAGTTACCACAGCAACTAAATGTTAGACATCTTTTGCTTCTAATCTTGGCCAAATACCAAACAAGATCCCCCACATGATCCCTTATTGTCCAACCTGCAGGCCAGAGACCTGCATTTTGTTTTTGCTCAGGCTCAAATTTGTATAGAAGTTGCTCAAAGTAGCCTGGGTTAAATCTGATTCTGTTTAAGTGGTTTATTTTCTCTTCTAATTATATAATTAAGTGTAACAATTTGAATGTTTTTTACAAACAAAATGGGTACCTATTAACAGCATGTATACAATTTTTCAGCTTGTAGTCAACCAGACATTAGTCAACATGTATCCAACCCTTTCCAAGGTAATAACATCTGCAAAGTTTGAACAGTTTCTCTAAGATGAAGAAAGTTTTAAATTGTACATGAAAAGACAAATAACTGGAAGCCTTTCTTTATTTTCAAGATAATCATCTGAAATTTTGGAAAAAATGTAGATCTTTAAACAGCATGCATCAGACTGGTTCAGTTATAACTAAAACCTGACCTGTAAGAGAAAAATATACTAAAGTGACCTAGTTATTGAAATAGTTGATACTGACTAAAGGAAATCACTGTTGTTACAATAAATACTCAGACACTTGCCTACTAACATACTACGTGTAATATAATACGAGTGCTAAATCCAGGACATTTGTTTCTATGGTTTTCTGTGTATATGCTTTACCTGGTACAGCAACAGATTGGCCTGTAAATTACCTTGCTGTTAAAACTGAATCTCAGGCCCTGCTGGCATGTAACTTTTTAAACCCTGCTGAACAAGCAGACAAAGGGGAACTAAAATCCCAAATTTGGGCAATAGTGAAATTTGACTGAAATACTGGAACAAACTGGACAAACAATATCGAACAAAGAAAAAATGAATAAAGATTAATAGTGTAAAAAGGGTTTTTAAAAGATTTTGACAATGAAGGCAAATTAATGATTTTTAAAAATAACCTTGATAAATAACTCTTATATGTGTCACTAAATTTTTAAGATTAAAGGAATAAACATTCATACAAATTGACAAATCTGATCAAATGATCGAGCTATACCAAAATTAAAATTTTGGTAAAATTGGGTCACTTTCAAATTACATCAGTGGTCTGGACAGTTGAGTGGTAACAAGCTTGGTTCTAAACATGGGTTCGATTCCTGGAGTGGCCCATCTAAGTTTGGTGATTATCTCCGGGCCCCCTAGTTTACTCTACTTCTATATAGACAACTAATGAATACCACCATCTGAGCAAGGAGAGTCTAACATAAGTTATGATAGCTAATTGTACAATCCATGAAAAATCAATAAAGTATAAGTTTCACCAAAAACATTATTTTTTTATTCATGAAAAAAATATTTATATTTTCAGTAGCAGCTTTTTTTTTATTAAAGCTATGTATCATTTGTTGCTAAAAGTTTTCATTTTATTAAATATCAGGTCTGTTGACATGGATTGTAACAACTGTTAGGCCTAAACGCAAATGACGTCTTTCATTTTTGCCTTCTGGGTATCACGTTATGCAAGTAAAGGTTTGGGAAATGGACGATCACTGGACCAAACTCTATCTTTAAAAGCCGAATATTTTTTCAGCATTTGATTTTGAATGATGTTAGAATTCATACGATTACCTTCTTTTCAAAATTGGCACTGCCATGAACACATAATTTTGTAAAAAGTAAATATCCTCTCCGGAGCATGGTTTTCGTGTTGATAAGCATCAACTGGCTTGCTGTATATAATGGTCAATTTTTTTATTAAAATTCCCTTCATTATTCGCCCTTAATTAAGCGGTGCTCAAATTGCGGTGTTTAAATAATAGCCCACCTGGCTACAATTCGAACGTGTCACCTGGTGTCAACAACACACTTGAAATGGTAGCGAGATTAATCATTGAGACAGGCTTACCTGTGACAGAGACTGGGCTGGCAGACAGCTATCAGGCTCGTTTAGGCGCTGTCAGTCAGTTCATTTTATGTTCAGCGGATGAACTTGCAGTAATTCTGGGTCCTCTTTCGCTGATTCCACAACCAGGATTCCCCTAATGGTGTAACGCACCTTGTGTCGCGTCTTGGTGGTCAATTACAGGCTGCATTGTAGTATCCTCACTCAGGGGCCTGGCAGGGCGAGAAAGCAATTGGCTCCTGAGAGCTGTGGCTGTTCTATGTGAATTACACCACCCCTTCCCGCCAGGCTGTCCGCAGGTTTGAGACGCCAGAGAGACACGTGCTGTGTCTTCAAGGGAAGCTGCCAGCGTTATGAAATTTTCATGTGTCAAGCTCATGTATACTCTCTCTCTCTCTCTCTCTCTCTCTCTCTCTCTCTCTCTCTCTCATATACACACACACGCATATATTGGTTAATTTATATTTTTTAAAATAAGCTATTTATGAAGATAGTTTTGCCAGTCACTGATAACATATAAAACACATGTCAATGGGTCTGCAAGCCCTGTCTTTCGAAGCATAGCTACTTCATTTAAAGTTTTACCGATTAAATAAATCCGTCAATACTAAAAATAAATTTCCGTCAAATGATCACCAAGAATTTGGTTTTTAGAAATAAACGTATATGCTTCAACTCAAACGTTGCAACTGTCAGAGTTGATGAAAAAGTAGCATTTACTTCAAGATAAGAAATAATTACAAATTTTCAGGTAAATGTACTAGAACAAGTGTTTCTTTAATTATATCCGTCCGCTGGAATATTTAATATGACAGTATCTAAACCTAATCTATGTCGTTTAACTTGTACTGCACGAAAGAAAATATTTGGAATTTCTTTGACAATATTTATAGGCCTACAATAAACTCTCATATAGTACTTACCTAAAAAATTCAGATTGATAATCGTCATGCATATTTATGAGAAACATGTACAAAAAATGGCTTGTTCTTTATATCTGTTAAACACGATATAGGTATGCCAAGGAGAACAGTGATGAGCTGTTCTTCTGTAGACCTGTACAGAACATCGAGCTGATACTCCTCACAGCACAGAAAAAACACATGCACGTAACAATGGGAAATTAAGTGAAATTAATAATACTTCCTTATTTGTGCGCAAACGGGGACTCGAGGGTTTTCAGTACTTTCTATTGCTCATTTTGGCAGCTGTATGTACATGATCATATTGTTTATAAAAGTATATATATATATATATATATATATATATATATATATATATATATATATATATATATATATATATATATGTATATGTACGTTAACTTCTGTGGTAGCCTCCAGTTCCCCAGGAACGCACGCTAAATTTATCGTCACTGGCATTGTATCTCATATAATAATTACTATTTTTTTTTGTGGCATCCCTTTTCTATGATATCTCTAAACAGGAAATATTGTATTACATTATAGATACTTGGATTTGGCATTCACGCTCAGTTGTATTTATTTTAAACAAAATGACTGTTTAGAAATTATATAGGCATATTCAAATATTGCTTAGAGAATGTATGTGTGTGTACCTATGCATGTTTTTATGTATGTTTGTATACTGGACTGAGTCAGATTCATACATGGTGATTCATGTCCCGCTAATTTAAACTCGCGCCTGCAGTATATTAGCAAAGTATGGGCTATTTATAGCTTTTATTATCACAGTCCGCGACTCTATATGGTGATTATTGTGTGGTATAATAGTTACGGGAAGAAGTACTAAAATGACATGACGTCGTACGACGTTCAGGTTAAACCAGTATATAATATTTTCCTAAATTTATCAATGAAAAGAACGGAAAACGGGAGCGTTCAGGGCAAGGTGAGTTCTAGAAATAAAACGCATTTGGATCGAATAGATAAAAGAGCGTGTGTTCGGATGTTATTCCAACAGTGTTTTCTAAAAAAAGTTATATAATTTACGTCACAAAACAAAATTGACAACCAGTGAATTACAAAAAAAACACCACCGTATACGACCAAGCTACAGGGTGACCTTTGTTTATATGCCCTGTATGTAGGCCTTTTATGTCAAAACAGTATATAATTTTTTATTTGTACTACTTTTTCCAATGATACGTCCATGCCCTGTTCGTGGCAATGTCTATTGAATGAAGATAAACAACATTTTATGGGAAATGAGCGCAGCCGTTGCGTGCATCCTCTAGCGGCCAAACGAAATGCGCGCGGGAAATCAAATATTACACGTGCTTAACACTGAAAAGCTTCGTCTTGTTCTTGTATATCCCGTTACATCTGCCGGATAGAATTACGTATATAGTCTACTAGCACTTATGACACCCTTTTGTTACCTATATATGACAGGGTGTTGACATCCCACACCCCCCCCCCCCCCTCCCCCCGCCCCCCACAAACACATTTTTTTTTCAATTATATCCAGCATTCGCCCCTGACTATCAAGCCTTTTGAAGCTTTTCTATAGTATGACAATGCAAATGCATATAGTGATATCATAGCCTATATATAGTGTTACTTGAAACAAGGCTGGCTTGGGAGTTAGCTCCAAATTTGAGAAAAGATGGCACTCCTGGTCGTCTAGTTGACTCCAATATTTACAACAAATAACAGACAATATTTACAAATGGCTTGACCACAGACGATTACCAAAAAGCAGGTAAATAAGGGCGCAGCAGACCGAATTGATTTCATTTGCAATACATGACATCACAAAAGCCGATTCAGAGGTAGAGTCCGGGTGGGGGGGGGGGAGGCTTTCCCACCGCAACCCTTTTTTTTAATGGATTCAGACCAATTTTTCCGGACTGGACCTCCCCCTCACCTTTTTTCTAGATCTGAGGACCTTCTCAAAGTTTTTCATTAGTCTTCTTGGCTTTGAATCCCCCTTTTCCTGAATGTTGGATCCGCCCATGCATCACTATGATGATTAGTCAGGCATTGGTTACATCAATACATGCACAATTTTGCACATGCAAGGTGATTCCCTGGAAACTGTTAATTAGATAGGTCCTGCCTGCCTAACACTTAATTAGCTAAACACCGATCCCCCAGAGACTGTCAGCCAGTACGAGCATGATTCGTTTATTATTCAGTAAACCTTGACAGGTGTAATCAACAAATTGTACAGTGACTTAACAACAGAACTCATTTGCTCTGTCTCAATAGTTTACGACAACAGAGCAAGCGTCCATCGAGGTTCCATCATTTTTCCGATGAGATATTCGCAAGTTTGTAACCGATGACGTCAGTTCCCGATTCAAAGGCATAAATGAAACTATATATCTACATTCTATAAGGAACACATACCTGCGTCATGTTTGGGGGCGGGCGGTCAGTGTTGTCGGGTGCTCCCAGAACCTTCTTTGCATTTACTTATTCGGTCCATATTACCAGGTTCATTCGTTCATAAGTGACTGTACATTTGTGAATATTCCTTGATCTCGTTAATGAATCCGGTTCATGCCCCAGACCGACACCAAAATCTAATCGATCCTTCACTGGCCCATTCTCGATATGCCCTGAAAATTGTTCATGATATTCCGTTCATGATAAAGTGAGTAAATCAGTTATATTGTGAACAAAACATTTCACACACAAAAAGTAAAAACGGTTTTAAAACGAATGAAATAGGGTGACCATTAAGTCTGTACCAAGCACTGAGTGACCTCCCGGATATGAAGTAACCTGAAAACCTTAGTCGAGCTTTTATTGCGAATCGGGGATCTCCCACGTGCTAATATATAGAAACAAGTTTCCAATTCATTTATTGTCAGAATATATAAAAAAACCCTTCATTAAGAACCACTTCGTTAACAGCCCCTTCTTTTTATCCTATATGCATTCAGTTCCTTTGGTATATACAAACAAAGCTCATTTAAAAAGGTTAACGACTTGGCATCGGTATACAAGGTCCACTGAAAACTGTAATTAATTCTGACAACGAAACCTGGCGCCAATATGATATAACACACAGCAATATCTGGCCCATTACATGTCCAAAAATAACCGATTGATCCCGAAATACACTTAAATGTTCCTCTGTCCATAGCCTGTCCATATAGAATTTCATTAAAATTCGTTGAAACGTTTCGGAAGACAGTACTAAAAAAGAAGAATGAATTTTCAAATTCTTGTAAATGGATTTAATTATACATATATCTTTTATATATTTTAAATGTCGGTAACCTTCTGCAGGAACCTTTCCTCTGAGGATAAAGTAATATTTTTACTTTTATGATTTGATTTGTAACAAATTCGATATTTTTTTGGTCAAAATAACTGACCCGATCGCTTCATGGCTTCGTCACTAACAGATGTCGCTCGCCCTCGTATCTCTAGAGACCTAAGCTGTATCTTGATGTCCAGAAATGAAAAGTGGTTCTCAAACTACAGCTATATTCCTCTAAAACGTAACAGCTATGATTTTATTCATATTCTTTTTAGCCACATCTCGTCTGCAGTGAATGGTATTTTGCCGTTGGTTGAGATTGCCTTGTTAAAATTATATAGCCGGGCTGCATGTGAGACTCTGAGGCCTTATTAAAACTATAGCCGGTTTTCATGTGAGACTCTAAGGCCTTGTTTAATTCATAGCCAGGCTTCTTGTGAGACTCTGAGGCCTTGTTACAATCATAGCCGGTCTTCATGTGAGATTCTGAGGCCTTGTGAAAATCATAGAATGTCTTCATGTGAGGCACTGCGGCCTTAAAAGTCATAGCCGGTCTTCATGTGAGACTCCGAGGCCTTCTGAAAATCATAGCCGGTCTTCATGTGAGACTCTGAGGCCTTGTTACAATCATAGCCGGTCTCCATGTGAAACTCTGAGGCCTTGTTACAATCATAACCGGGCTTCATGTGAGAGTCTGAGGCCTTGTTAAAATTTTAGCCGGTCTTTATGTGAGACACTGAGGCCTTGTTAAAATCATAGCCGGGCTTCATGTGAGACTTTGAGGCCTTGTTAAAATCATAGCCGGTCTCCATGTGAGACTTTGAGGCCTTAAAATCATAGCCGGACATCATGTTAGACTTTGAGGCCTTGTTAAAATCATAGCAGGTCTTCATGTGAGACTCTGAGGTCTTGTTAAAATTATAGCCGGTCTTTATGTGAGACTCTGAGGCCTTGTTAAAATCATAGCCGGGCTTCAGGTGAGACTCTGAGGCCTTGTGAAAATCATAGCCTGTCTTCATTTGAGACTGAGGCCTTGTGAAAATCATGGCCGGGCTTCATGTGAGACTCTGAGGCCTTGTGAAAATCATGGCCGGGCTTCATGTGAGGTGCTGAGGCCTTGTTAAAATTATAGCCGGTCTTCATGTTAGACTCTGAGGCCTTGTTAAAATTATAGCCGGTGTTCATGTGAGACTCTGAGGCCTTGTTACAATCATAACCGGGCTTCATGTGAGACTCTGAGGCCTTGTTAAAATTATAGCCGGTCTTTATGTGAGACTCTGAGGCCTTGTTGAAATCATAGACGGTCTTCATGTTTTAACCTTTGTTAAAATTACAGTCCTCTTGAAAGTTTATCCCGTCTTGAGAAATTTATAAGGATTTAAAGTGTAAACGTTTAAATATTAATTAAATTCCTCTAACCATAAATATATACTCTACCCTGTAACCACACAAGGTTCTTGTCAGACGATAAGATGTTATACCTTAACAAATTAATGATCGTTGAATTTCTTTGACCAAAAAATGGTCAAACAGCTCTTATACGCTATGACCTGGAAACCTGCATCTTTTTTTAAAACACCACCTTGAAAAATAACCTTCGCAAAATTTCAACAGATATAAAACCTCCACCAGTTCATGTGCTCAGAATCGATGCCAGCATTGTAATTCCTGAAATGCCTAAAACGTTTCACTTCCGCATTGTGAAAATATGGAACAAGCAGATGATGCTGGTGATTTTGTATCAATGTTTTGTGTGAGGATGCTACATTACCTGACTTCACCACACCGCTTTGTTTCTCACCAGGTATTTCTTCCCCCGGTATTTATTGATCCTGACAAGAATAGGGCACATTTTACACGACGTCTGCTGATTATAAGAACCATCAGATCCAGGCGCTCCACCGTTTAATACTGGCCAATTAGCCCTTTGATGTTGTAACACGGCTTTTAGCTCCTTGATATAGACAGAGGATTAATCATGTCACGTTTTATTATTATTTTTTCTGCTCCTGGATGAATGACCTGGAATATATTGTAAATATTCATCAGACAAGGCCTCATGGCACAGAAAAAACTAAACTTATCCATTTTAGCCGGCGTTTCAGGGATCACGAATTTTTTCCCCCCAAGTTCAACTTTGCGTTCCTTGCCGTAAACGCTGAAATAGACAAAAAGTCGAATATTATATAATGTGATGGACTAATTTTAAACGAGGACACCATTGGCACCATGTTCGTTTCCTGGTTTGAAAAAAAAATGGGCAAAACGTCAGCCCTGTCAATGTGCCCACCTTCCCACGGCAACGGGTTAGAAGGAAAAGCTTTTTGCAGTTATTTTATTTCAGAGCATTTTATTAGGTTTCTACTCATGTATTTATTATTATAATTATTATTAACGTTATTATTATTACTGATATTGATATTACAAGTAATATTGTATTCATATTATCCTTATAATAATAATGATAATTATTATTATTATTATTATTATTATTATTATTATTATTAATTAGGTTCTTCAGGGTTGGGCTCACATAAAGGTAAATGATATTTCCGGCGCTCTGTGCCAGAAGTTAAATACAATGTTATGTTACGTGTTCTGATTAAACGCTACACTTTACATGTGTAATCCTTATTTGTCTTCTGTTATTAACAAGATAGTTACCATTATCAAATGAATCGCTAACTCTGATAAAATATCGTTTTGCCAAATTAGCCCAGAGGGCGATGGAAATTATTTCTGGATTAAAAAGATATTTGTTATGACGTCACTGCCAACAGTCAATAGGAAGCCAGGGCCCTGAAGCTTTGTCAAAGTTAATCCTGTTGTACCTTATTTTTGACTTAAAGGAGTAAGTCATTGTAACTTTAACATACAGTTTATTCTCTAATTTATTCAGTTGAACATCACACTTACAGCTTTACAGTTGAACAATACAGATACCAGTTCCTGTTGATGTCTTTGACATTGTGGCTCACCTTCCGGCTGTACATCAAATTTACATTTTCAATTTGAATGTCATGCACACTGTTACAGAATCCTGGCAAACATTTAGGTTACACATTCCAGCTGTAGCTTTACCTTACATCTTCCAGTTGAACATCACAGTTTCACAGAAAGGCATAACAATGTCTGCCATGTCCTTCCGGGGGCACATCTGTGTCTCCTAGCTTTTGGAATCTCAATTGTCTCAAGTCTTACACCCTTATTATATTAATTTACAACTCAACAATATTGGGATTAAATGTTGGCACTAAAATCACACTTAATTAATGGTTTATAACATATGTGCCAGGTCCAAGCCTGTCTTTGAGTGATGGTCAAATGGCCTGGTGAAT
>JAPPUL010000051.1:29545-76497 GCA_026874595.1 Sipunculus nudus | reverse complement strand
CGACATCATTTAGTCTGTATAGACACACCGACATCCTGTAGTCTGCACAGAGAAACTGACATCCTGTAGTCTGCACACAAAAACTTACATCCTGTAGTCTGTACAGGTAAACCGACATTCTGCAGTCTGTATAGACACACCGACATCCTCTAGTCTGCACACCCAAACCGACATCCTCTAGTCTGTACAGACAAAACGACATCCTGAAGTCTGTACAGACAAACTGACATCCTGTAGTCTGTACAGAAAAACCGACTTCCTGTGGTCTGTACAGACAAGCTGACATCCTGGAGTCTGTACAGACAAACCGACATCCTAGAATCTGTAAAGACAAAACGACATCCTATAGTCTTTACAGACAAAACAACATGCTGAAGTCTGTTCAGACAAACTGACATCTTGTAGTCTGTACAGACAAACCGACTTCCTCTGGTCTGTACAGACAAACTGACATCCTGTAGTCTGTACAGACAAACAGACATCCTGTAGTCTGTAGAGACTAAACAGCATCCTGTAGTCTGTGCAGACGAACCGACTTTCTTAAGTCTGTACAGACAGACCGACATCCTGTAGTCTGTACAGACAACCTGACATCCTGTAGTCTGTACAGACAAACCGACATCCTGTAGTCTGTACAGAGAAAACTGACATCCTGTAGTCTGTACAGACAAACCGACATCCTGTAGTCTGTACAGACAAATCGACATCCTGTAGTCTGTACAGACAAACCGACATCCTGTAGTCTGTACAGACAAACCCACATCCTGTAGTCTGTACAGACAAAAAGACATCCAGTAGTCTGTACAGACAAACCGACATCCTGTAGTCTGTACAGAAAAACCGACATCCTGTAGTCTGTACAGAAAAACCGACATCCTGTAGTCTGTACAGACAAACCGACATCCTGTAGTCTGTACAGACAAACTGGCATCCTGTAGTCTGTACAGACAAACCGGCATCCTGTAGTCTGTATAGACAAATAGGCATCCTGTAGTCTGTACAGACAAACCGGCATCCTGTAGTCTGTACAGACAAAACGACATCCTGTAGTCTGTACAGACAAACCGACATCCTGTAGTCTGTACAGACAAACCGACATCCTGTAGTCTGTACAGACAAACCGGCATCCTGTAGTCTGTACAGACAAACCGACATCCTGTAGTCTGTACAGACAAACCGACATCCTGTAGTCTGTACAGACAAACCGACATCCTGTAGTCTGTACAGACAAACCGACATCCTGTAGTCTGTACAGACAAACCCACATCCTGTAGTCTGTACAGACAAAAAGACATCCTGTAGTCTGTACAGACAAAAAGACATCCTGTAGTCTGTACAGACAAACCGACATCCTGTAGTCTGTACAGACAAACCCACATCCTGTAGTCTGTACAGACAAAAAGACATCCTGTAGTCTGTACAGACAAACCGACATCCTGTAGTCTGTACAGAAAAACCGACATCCTGTAGTCTGTACAGAAAAACCGACATGCTGTAGTCTGTACAGACAAACCGACATCCTGTAGTCTGTACAGACAAACCGGTATCCTGTAGTCTGTACAGACAAACCGGCATCCTGTAGTCTGTACAGAAAAACCGACATCCTGAAGTCTGTACAGACAAATCGGCATCCTGTAGTCTGTACAGACAAACCGGCATCCTGTAGTCTGTACAGACAAATCGACATCCTGTAGTCTGTACAGACAAAACGACATCCTATAGTATGTATAGACAAAACGACATCCTGTAGTCTGTAGAGACAAACTGACATCCTGTAGTCTGTACAGACAAAAAGACATCCTGTAGTCTGTACAGACAAACCGACATCCTGTAGTCTGTACAGAAAAACCGACATCCTGTAGTCTGTACAGACAAAACGACATCCTGTAATCTGTAGAGACAATACAACATTCTGTTGTCTGTACAGACGAACCGACTTCCTTAAGTCTGTACAGTCAGATCGACATCCTGTAATCTGTAGAGACTAAACAGCATCCTGTAGTCTGTACAGACGAACCGACATCCTTAAGTCTGTACAGTCAGACCGACATCCTGTAGTCTGTACAGACAAACCGACATCCTGTAGTCTGTAGAGACAAACCGACATCCTGTAGTCTGTACAGACAAACCGACATCCTGTAGTCTGTACAGACAAATCGACATCCTGTAGTCTGTACAGACAAACCGACATCCTGTAGTCTGTACAGACAAACCCACATCCTGTAGTCTGTACAGACAAAAAGACATCCTGTAGTCTGTACAGACAAACCGACATCCTGTAGTCTGTAGAGAAAAACCGACATCCTGTAGTCTGTACAGAAAAACCGACATGCTGTAGTCTGTACAGACAAACCGACATCCTGTAGTCTGTACAGACAAACCGGTATCCTGTAGTCTGTACAGACAAACCGGCATCCTGTAGTCTGTACAGAAAAACCGACATCCTGAAGTCTGTACAGACAAATCGGCATCCTGTAGTCTGTACAGACAAACCGGCATCCTGTAGTCTGTACAGACAAACCGACATCCTGAAGTCTGTACAGACAAATCGGCATCCTATAGTATGTATAGACAAAACGACATCCTGTAGTCTGTACAGACAAATCGACATCCTGTAGTCTGTACAGACAAAACGACATCCTATAGTATGTATAGACAAAACGACATCCTGTAGTCTGTAGAGACAAACTGACATCCTGTAGTCTGTTCAGAGAAAACGACATCCTGTAATCTGTAGAGTCTAAACAGCATCCTGTAGTCTGTACAGACGAACCGACTTCCTTAAGTCTGTACAATCAGATCGACATCCTGTAATCTGTAGAGACTATACAACATCCTGTAGTCTGTACAGACGAACCGACTTACTTAAGTCTGTACAGTCAGATCGACATCCTGTAATCTGTAGAGACTATACAACATCCTGTAGTCTGTACAGACGAACCGACATCCTTCAGTCTGTACAGTCAGACCGACATCCTGTAGTCTGTACAGACAAACCGACATCCTGTAGTCTGTACAGACAAACCGACATCCTGTAGTCTGTACAGACAAAACGACATCCTATAGTATGTATAGACAAAACGACATCCTGTAGTCTGTACAGACAAACCGACATCCTGTAGTCTGTACAGACAAAACGACATCCTATAGTATGTATAGACAAAACGACATCCTGTAGTCTGTACAGACAAACCGGCATCCTGTAGTCTGTACAGACAAACCGATATCCTGTAGTCTGTACAGACAAAACGACATCCTATAGTATGTATAGACAAAACGACATCCTGTAGTCTGTAGAGACAAACTGACATCCTGTAGTCTGTTCAGAGAAAACGACATCCTGTAATCTGTAGAGACTAAACAGCATCCTGTAGTCTGTACAGACGAACCAACTTCCTTAAGTCTGTACAATCAGATCGACATCCTGTAATCTGTAGAGACAATACAACATCCTGTAGTCTGTACAGACGAACCGACTTCCTTAAGTCTGTACAGTCAGATCGACATCCTGTAATCTGTACAGACAAACTGGCATCCTGTAGTCTGTACAGACAAACTGACATCCTGTAGTCTGTTCAGAGAAAACGACATCCTGTAATCTGTAGAGACTATACAACATCCTGTAGTCTGTACAGACGAACCGACTTCCTTAAGTCTGTACAGTCAGATCGACATCCTGTAATCTGTAGAGACTATAAAACATCCTGTAGTTTGTACAGACGAACCGACTTCCTTAAGTCTGTACAGTCAGACCGACATCCTGTAATCTGTAGAGACTAAACAGCATCCTGTAGTCTGTACAGACGAACCGACTTCCTTAAGTCTGTACAGTCAGGTCGACATCCTGTAGTCTGTACAGACAAACTGACATCCTGTAGTCTGTTCAGAGAAAACGACATCCTGTAATCTGTAGAGACTATACAACATCCTGTAGTCTGTACAGACGAACCAACTTCCTTAAGTCTGTACATTCAGATCGACATCCTATAATCTGTAGAGACTAAACAGCATCCTGTAGTCTGTACAGACGAACCGACATCCTTAAGTCTGTACAGTCAGACCGACATCCTGTAGTCTGTACAGACAAACCGACATCCTGTAGTCTGTACAGACAAACCGACATCCTGTAGTCTGTACAGACAAATCGACATCCTGTAGTCTGTACAGACAAATCGACATCCTGTGATCGTACAGACAAACCGACATCCTGTAGTCTGTACAGATAAACCCACATCCTGTAGTCTGTACAGACAAAAAGACATCCTGTAGTCTGTACAGACAAACCGACATCCTGTAGTCTGTACAGAAAAACCGACATCCTGTAGTCTGTACAGAAAAACCGACATCCTGTAGTCTGAACAGACAAACCGATATCCTGTAGTCTGTACAGACAAACCGACATCCTGTAGTCTGTACAGACAAACCGGCATCCTGTAGTCTGTACAGACAAACCGACATCCTGTAGACTGTACAGACAAACCGGCATCCTGTAGTCTGTACAGACAAACCGGCAACCTGTAGTCTGTACAGAAAAACCGACATCCTGTAGTCTGTACAGACAAAACGACATCCTATAGTATGTATAGACAAAACGACATCCTGTAGTCTGTAGAGACAAACTGACATCCTGTAGTCTGTTCAGAGAAAACGACATCCTGTAATCTGTAGAGACAATACAACATCCTGTAGTCTGTACAGACGAACCGACTTCCTTAAGTCTGTACATTCAGATCGACATCCTATAATCTGTAGAGACTAAACAGCATCCTGTAGTCTGTACAGACGAACCGACATCCTTAAGTCTGTACAGTCAGACCGACATCCTGTAGTCTGTACAGACAAACCGACATCCTGTAGTCTGTACAGACAAACCGACATCCTGTAGTCTGTACAGACAAATCGACATCCTGTAGTCTGTACAGACAAATCGACATCCTGTGATCGTACAGACAAACCGACATCCTGTAGTCTGTACAGATAAACCCACATCCTGTAGTCTGTACAGACAAAAAGACATCCTGTAGTCTGTACAGACAAACCGACATCCTGTAGTCTGTACAGAAAAACCGACATCCTGTAGTCTGTACAGAAAAACCGACATCCTGTAGTCTGAACAGACAAACCGATATCCTGTAGTCTGTACAGACAAACCGACATCCTGTAGTCTGTACAGACAAACCGGCATCCTGTAGTCTGTACAGACAAACCGACATCCTGTAGACTGTACAGACAAACCGGCATCCTGTAGTCTGTACAGACAAACCGGCATCCTGTAGTCTGTACAGAAAAACCGACATCCTGTAGTCTGTACAGACAAAACGACATCCTATAGTATGTATAGACAAAACGACATCCTGTAGTCTGTAGAGACAAACTGACATCCTGTAGTCTGTTCAGAGAAAACGACATCCTGTAATCTGTAGAGACAATACAACATCCTGTAGTCTGTACAGACGAACCGACTTCCTTAAGTCTGTACAGTCAGATCGACATCCTGTAATCTGTAGAGACTATACAACATCCTGTAGTCTGTACAGACGAACCGACTTCCTTAAGTCTGTACAGTCAGATCGACATCCTGTAGTCAGTACAGACAAACCGACATCCTGTAGTCTGTTCAGAGAAAACGACATCCTGTAATCTGTAGAGACTATACAACATCCTGTAGTCTGTACAGACGAACCAACTTCCTTAAGTCTGTACATTCAGATCGACATCCTGTAGTCTGTACAGACGAACCGACATCCTTAAGTCTGTACAGTCAGACTGACATCCTGTAGTCTGTACAGACAAACCGACATCCTGTAGTCTGTAGAGACAAACCGACTTCCTGTAGTCTGTACAGACAAACCGACATCCTGTAGTCTGTACAGACAAATCGATATCCTGTAGTCTGTACAGACAAACCGGCATCCTGTAGTCTGTACAGACAAACCGGCATCCTGTAGTCTGTATAGACAAATCGGCATCCTGTAGACTGTACAGACAAACCGGCATCCTGTAGTCTGTACAGAAAAACCGACATCCTGTAGTCTGTACAGACAAAACGACATCCTATAGTATGTATAGACAAAACGACATCCTGTAGTCTGTAGAGACAAACTGACATCCTGTAGTCTGTTCAGAGAAAACGACATCCTGTAATCTGTAGAGACAATACAACATCCTGTAGTCTGTACAGACGAACCGACTTCCTTAAGTCTGTACAGTCAGATCGACATCCTGTAATCTGTAAAGACTAAACAGCATCCTGTAGTCTGTACAGACGAACCGACATCCTTAAGTCTGTACAGTCAGACCGACATCCTGTAGTCTGTACAGACAAACCGACATCCTGTAGTCTGTAGAGACAAAAAGACATCCTGTAGTCTGTACAGACAAACCGACATCCTGTAGTCTGTACAGACAAACCGACATCCTGTAGTCTGTACAGACAAACCGACATCCTGTAGTCTGTACAGACAAATCGACATCCTGTAGTCTGTACAGACAAACCGACATCCTGTAGTCTGTACAGACAAACCCACATCCTGTAGTCTGTACAGACAAAAAGACATCCTGTAGTCTGTACAGACAAACCGACATCCTGTAGGCTGTACAGAAAAACCGACATCCTGTAGTCTGTACAGAAAAACCGACATCCTGTAGTCTGTACAGACAAACCGACATCCTGTAGTCTGTACAGACAAACCGGCATCCTGTAGTCTGTACAGAAAAACCGACATCCTGTAGTCTGTACAGTCAGACCGACATCCTGTAGTCTGTACAGACAAACCGGCATCCTGTTGTCTGTACAGACAAACCGGCATCCTGAAGTCTGTACAGAAAAACCGACATCCTGTAGTCTGTACAGACAAAACGACATCCTATAGTATGTATAGACAAAACGACATCCTGTAGTCTGTAGAGACAAACTGACATCCTGTAGTCTGTTCAGAGAAAACGACATCCTGTAATCTGTAGAGACTATACAACATCCTGTAGTCTGTACAGACGAACCGACTTCCTTAAGTCTGTACAGTCAGATCGACATCCTGTAGTCTGTACAGACAAACTGGCATCCTGTAGTCTGTACAGACAAACCGACATCCTGTAGTCTGTACAGACAAACCGACATCCTGTAGTGAGTGCAGACACACCGACATCATTTAGTCTGTATAGACACACCGACATCCTGTAGTCTGCACAGAGAAACTGACATCCTGTAGTCTGCACACAAAAACTTACATCCTGTAGTCTGTACAGGTAAACCGACATTCTGCAGTCTGTATAGACACACCGACATCCTGTAGTCTGCACACCCAAACCGACATCCTCTAGTCTGTACAGACAAAACGACATCCTGAAGTCTGTACAGACAAACTGACATCCTGTAGTCTGTACAGAAAAACCGACTTCCTGTGGTCTGTACAGACAAGCTGACATCCTGGAGTCTGTACAGACAAACCGACATCCTATAGTCTTTACAGACAAAACAACATGCTGAAGTCTGTTCAGACAAACTGACATCCTGTAGTCTGTACAGACAAACCGACTTCCTGTGGTCTGTACAGACAAAACGACATCCTGTAGTCTGTACAGACAAACCGACATCCTGTAGGCTGTACAGAAAAACCGACATCCTGTAGTCTGTACAGAAAAACCGACATCCTGTAGTCTGTACAGACAAACCGACATCCTGTAGTCTGTACAGACAAACCGGCATCCTGTAGTCTGTACAGAAAAACCGACATCCTGTAGTCTGTACAGTCAGACCGACATCCTGTAGTCTGTACAGACAAACCGGCATCCTGTTGTCTGTACAGACAAACCGGCATCCTGAAGTCTGTACAGAAAAACCGACATCCTGTAGTCTGTACAGACAAAACGACATCCTATAGTATGTATAGACAAAACGACATCCTGTAGTCTGTAGAGACAAACTGACATCCTGTAGTCTGTTCAGAGAAAACGACATCCTGTAATCTGTAGAGACTATACAACATCCTGTAGTCTGTACAGACGAACCGACTTCCTTAAGTCTGTACAGTCAGATCGACATCCTGTAGTCTGTACAGACAAACTGGCATCCTGTAGTCTGTACAGACAAACCGACATCCTGTAGTCTGTACAGACAAACCGACATCCTGTAGTGAGTGCAGACACACCGACATCATTTAGTCTGTATAGACACACCGACATCCTGTAGTCTGCACAGAGAAACTGACATCCTGTAGTCTGCACACAAAAACTTACATCCTGTAGTCTGTACAGGTAAACCGACATTCTGCAGTCTGTATAGACACACCGACATCCTGTAGTCTGCACACCCAAACCGACATCCTCTAGTCTGTACAGACAAAACGACATCCTGAAGTCTGTACAGACAAACTGACATCCTGTAGTCTGTACAGAAAAACCGACTTCCTGTGGTCTGTACAGACAAGCTGACATCCTGGAGTCTGTACAGACAAACCGACATCCTATAGTCTTTACAGACAAAACAACATGCTGAAGTCTATTCAGACAAACTGACATCCTGTAGTCTGTACAGACAAACCGACTTCCTGTGGTCTGTACAGACAAACTGACATCCTGTAGTCTGTACAGACAAACAGACATCCTGTAGTCTGTAGAGACAAAACAGCATCCTGTAGTCTGTGCAGACGAACCGACTTTCTTAAGTCTGTACAGACAGACCGACATCCTGTAGTCTGTACAGACAACCTGACATCCTGTAGTCTGTACAGACAAACCGACATCCTGTAGTCTGTACAGAGAAAACTGACATCCTGTAGTCTGTACAGACAAACCGACATCCTGTAGTCTGTACAGACAAATCGACATCCTGTAGTCTGTACAGACAAACCGACATCCTGTAGTCTGTACAGACAAACCCACATCCTGTAGTCTGTACAGACAAAAAGACATCCAGTAGTCTGTACAGACAAACCGACATCCTGTAGTCTGTACAGAAAAACCGACATCCTGTAGTCTGTACAGAAAAACCGACATCCTGTAGTCTGTACAGACAAACCGACATCCTGTAGTCTGTACAGACAAACTGGCATCCTGTAGCCTGTACAGACAAACCGGCATCCTGTAGTCTGTATAGACAAATAGGCATCCTGTAGTCTGTACAGACAAACCGGCATCCTGTAGTCTGTACAGACAAAACGACATCCTGTAGTCTGTACAGACAAACCGACATCCTGTAGTCTGTACAGACAAACCGGCATCCTGTAGTCTGTACAGACAAACCGGCATCCTGTAGTCTGTAGAGACAAACTGACATCCTGTAGTCTGTACAGACAAACCGACATCCTGTAGTCTGTACAGACAAACCGACATCCTGTAGTCTGTACAGACAAACCCACATCCTGTAGTCTGTACAGACAAAAAGACATCCTGTAGTCTGTACAGACAAAAAGACATCCTGTAGTCTGTACAGACAAACCGACATCCTGTAGTCTGTACAGAAAAACCGACATCCTGTAGTCTGTACAGAAAAACCGACATTCTGTAGTCTGTTCAGACAAACCGACATCCTGTAGTCTGTACAGACAAACCGGCATCCTGTAGTCTGTACAGACAAACCGGCATCCTGTAGTCTGTATAGACAAATCGGCATCCTGTAGACTGTACAGAAAAACCGGCATCCTGTAGTCTGTACAGCAAAACCGACATCCTGTAGTCTGTACAGACAAAACGACATCCTATAGTATGTATAGACAAAACGACATCCTGTAGTCTGTAGAGACAAACTGACATCCTGTAGTCTTTTCAGAGAAAACGACATCCTGTAATCTGTAGAGACTATACAACATCCTGTAGTCTGTACAGACGAACCGACTTCCTTAAGTCTGTACAGTCAGATCGACATCCTGTAATCTGTAGAGACTATACAACATCCTGTAGTCTGTACAGACGAACCGACTTCCTTAAGTCTGTACAGTCAGATCGACATCCTGTAGTCTGTACAGACAAACCGACATCCTGTAGTCTGTTCAGAGAAAACGACATCCTGTAATCTGTAGAGACTATACAACATCCTGTAGTCTGTACAGACGAACCAACTTCCTTAAGTCTGTACATTCAGATCGACATCCTGTAGTCTGTACAGACGAACCGACATCCTTAAGTCTGTACAGTCAGACCGACATCCTGTAGTCTGTACAGACAAACCGACATCCTGTAGTCTGTAGAGACAAACCGACATCCTGTAGTCTGTATAGACAAACCGACATCCTGTAGTCTGTACAGACAAATCGACATCCTGTAGTCTGTACAGACAAACCGACATCCTGTAGTCTGTACAGACAAACCCACATCCTGTAGTCTGTACAGACAAAAAGACATCCTGTAGTCTGTACAGACAAACCCACATCCTGTAGTCTGTACAGACAAAAAGACATCCTGTAGTCTGTACAGACAAACCGACATCCTGTAGTCTGTACAGAAAAACCGACATCCTGTAGTCTGTACAGAAAAACCGACATCCTGTAGTCTGTACAGACAAACCGACATCCTGTAGTCTGTACAGACAAACCGGCATCCTGTAGTCTGTACAGACAAACCGGCATCCTGTAGTCTGTATAGACAAATCGGCATCCTGTAGACTGTACAGACAAACCGGCATCCTGTAGTCTGTACAGAAAAACCGACATCCTGTAGTCTGTACAGACAAAACGACATCCTATAGTATGTATAGACAAAACGACATCCTGTAGTCTGTAGAGACAAACTGACATCCTGTAGTCTGTTCAGAGAAAACGACATCCTGTAATCTGTAGAGACAATACAACATCCTGTAGTCTGTACAGACGAACCGACTTCCTTAAGTCTGTACAGTCAGATCGACATCCTGTAATCTGTAGAGACTAAACAGCATCCTGTAGTCTGTACAGACGAACCGACATCCTTAAGTCTGTACAGTCAGACCGACATCCTGTAGTCTGTACAGACAAACCGACATCCTGTAGTCTGTAGAGACAAACCGACATCCTGTAGTCTGTACAGACAAACCGACATCCTGTAGTCTGTACAGACAAATCGACATCCTGTAGTCTGTACAGAAAAACCGACATCCTGAAGTCTGTACGGACAAATCGGCATCCTGTAGTCTGTACAGACAAACCGGCATCCTGTAGTCTGTACAGACAAATCGACATCCTGTAGTCTGTACAGACAAAACGACATCCTATAGTATGTATAGACAAAACGACATCCTGTGGTCTGTAGAGACAAACTGACATCCTGTAGTCTGTACAGACAAAAAGACATCCTGTAGTCTGTACAGACAAACCGACATCCTGTAGTCTGTACAGAAAAACCGACATCCTGTAGTCTGTACAGACAAACCCACATCCTGTAGTCTGTACAGACAAAAAGACATCCTGTAGTCTGTACAGACAAACCGACATCCTGTAGTCTGTACAGAAAAAACGACATCCTGTAGTCTGTACAGAAAAACCGACATCCTGTAGTCTGTACAGACAAACCGACATCCTGTAGTCTGTACAGACAAACCGGCATCCTGTAGTCTGTACAGACAAACCGGCATCCTGTAGTCTGTATAGACAAATCGGCATCCTGTAGACTGTACAGACAAACCGGCATCCTGTAGTCTGTACAGAAAAACCGACATCCTGTAGTCTGTACAGACAAAACGACATCCTATAGTATGTATAGACAAAACGACATCCTGTAGTCTGTAGAGACAAACTGACATCCTGTAGTCTGTTCAGAGAAAACGACATCCTGTAATCTGTAGAGACAATACAACATCCTGTAGTCTGTACAGACGAACCGACTTCCTTAAGTCTGTACAGTCAGATCGACATCCTGTAATCTGTAGAGACTAAACAGCATCCTGTAGTCTGTACAGACGAACCGACATCCTTAAGTCTGTACAGTCAGACCGACATCCTGTAGTCTGTACAGACAAACCGACATCCTGTAGTCTGTAGAGACAAACCGACATCCTGTAGTCTGTACAGACAAACCGACATCCTGTAGTCTGTACAGACAAATCGACATCCTGTAGTCTGTACAGACAAACCGACATCCTGTAGTCTGTACAGACAAACCCACATCCTGTAGTCTGTACAGACAAAAAGACATCCTGTAATCTGTACAGACAAACCGACATCCTGTAGTCTGTAGAGAAAAACCGACATCCTGTAGTCTGTACAGAAAAACCGACATGCTGTAGTCTGAACAGACAAACCGACATCCTGTAGTCTGTACAGACAAACCGGTATCCTGTAGTCTGTACAGACAAACCGGCATCCTGTAGTCTGTACAGAAAAACCGATATCCTGAAGTCTGTACAGACAAATCGGCATCCTGTAGTCTGTACAGACAAACCGGCATCCTGTAGTCTGTACAGACAAATCGACATCCTGTAGTCTGTACAGACAAAACGACATCCTATAGTATGTATAGACAAAACGACATCCTGTAGTCTGTAGAGACAAACTGACATCCTGTAGTCTGTTCAGAGAAAACGACATCCTGTAATCTGTAGAGACTAAACAGCATCCTGTAGTCTGTACAGACGAACCGACTTCCTTAAGTCTGTACAATCAGATCGACATCCTGTAATCTGTAGAGACTATACAACATCCTGTAGTCTGTACAGACGAACCGACTTACTTAAGTCTGTACAGTCAGATCGACATCCTGTAATCTGTAGAGACTATACAACATCCTGTAGTCTGTACAGACGAACCGACATCCTTCAGTCTGTACAGTCAGACCGACATCCTGTAGTCTGTACAGACAAACCGACATCCTGTAATCTGTACAGACAAAACGACATCCTATAGTATGTATAGACAAAACGACATCCTGTAGTCTGTACAGACAAAACGACATCCTATAGTATGTATAGACAAAACGACATCCTGTAGTCTGTACAGACAAACCGACATCCTGTAGTCTGTACAGACAAAACGACATCCTATAGTATGTATAGACAAAACGACATCCTGTAGTCTGTACAGACAAACCGGCATCCTGTAGTCTGTACAGACAAACCGGCATCCTGTAGTCTGTACAGACAAACCGATATCCTGTAGTCTGTACAGACAAACTGACATCCTGTAGTCTGTTCAGAGAAAACGACATCCTGTAATCTGTAGAGACTAAACAGCATCCTGTAGTCTGTACAGACGAACCGACTTCCTTAAGTCTGTACAATCAGATCGACATCCTGTAATCTGTAGAGACTACACAACATCCTGTAGTCTGTACAGACGAACCGACTTACTTAAGTCTGTACAGTCAGATCGACATCCTGTAATCTGTAGAGACTATACAACATCCTGTAGTCTGTACAGACGAACCGACATCCTTCAGTCTGTACAGTCAGACCGACATCCTGTAGTCTGTACAGACAAACCGACATCCTGTAGTCTGTACAGACAAACCGACATCCTGTAGTCTGTACAGACAAAACGACATCCTATAGTATGTATAGACAAAACGACATCCTGTAGTCTGTACAGACAAACCGACATCCTGTAGTCTGTACAGACAAAACGACATCCTATAGTATGTATAGACAAAACGACATCCTGTAGTCTGTACAGACAAACCGGCATCCTGTAGTCTGTACAGACAAACCGATATCCTGTAGTCTGTACAGACAAAACGACATCCTATAGTATGTATAGACAAAACGACATCCTGTAGTCTGTAGAGACAAACTGACATCCTGTAGTCTGTTCAGAGAAAACGACATCCTGTAATCTGTAGAGACTAAACAGCATCCTGTAGTCTGTACAGACGAACCGACTTCCTTAAGTCTGTACAATCAGATCGACATCCTGTAATCTGTAGAGACTACACAACATCCTGTAGTCTGTACAGACGAACCGACTTACTTAAGTCTGTACAGTCAGATCGACATCCTGTAATCTGTAGAGACTATACAACATCCTGTAGTCTGTACAGACGAACCGACATCCTTCAGTCTGTACAGTCAGACCGACATCCTGTAGTCTGTACAGACAAACCGACATCCTGTAGTCTGTACAGACAAACCGACATCCTGTAGTCTGTACAGACAAAACGACATCCTATAGTATGTATAGACAAAACGACATCCTGTAGTCTGTACAGACAAACCGACATCCTGTAGTCTGTACAGACAAAACGACATCCTATAGTATGTATAGACAAAACGACATCCTGTAGTCTGTACAGACAAACCGGCATCCTGTAGTCTGTACAGACAAACCGATATCCTGTAGTCTGTACAGACAAAACGACATCCTATAGTATGTATAGACAAAACGACATCCTGTAGTCTGTAGAGACAAACTGACATCCTGTAGTCTGTTCAGAAAAAACGACATCCTGTAATCTGTAGAGACTAAACAGCATCCTGCAGTCTGTACAGACGAACCGACTTCCTTAAGTCTGTACAATGAGATCGACATCCTGTAATCTGTAGAGACAATACAACATCCTGTAGTCTGTACAGACGAACCGACTTCCTTAAGTCTGTACAGTCAGATCGACATCCTGTAATCTGTACAGACAAACTGGCATCCTGTAGTCTGTACAGACAAACTGACATCCTGTAGTCTGTTCAGAGAAAACGACATCCTGTAATCTGTAGAGACTATACAACATCCTGTAGTCTGTACAGACGAACCGACTTCCTTAAGTCTGTACAGTCAGATCGACATCCTGTAATCTGTAGAGACTATAAAACATCCTGTAGTTTGTACAGACGAACCGACTTCCTTAAGTCTGTACAGTCAGACCGACATCCTGTAATCTGTAGAGACTAAACAGTATCCTGTAGTCTGTACAGACGAACCGACTTCCTTAAGTCTGTACAGTCAGATCGACATCCTGTAGTCTGTACAGACAAACTGACATCCTGTAGTCTGTTCAGAGAAAACGACATCCTGTAATCTGTAGAGACTATACAACATCCTGTAGTCTGTACAGAAGAACCAACTTCCTTAAGTCTGTACATTCAGATCGACATCCTATAATCTGTAGAGACTAAACAGCATCCTGTAGTCTGTACAGACGAACCGACATCCTTAAGTCTGTACAGTCAGACCGACATCCTGTAGTCTGTACAGACAAACCGACATCCTGTAGTCTGTACAGACAAACCGACATCCTGTAGTCTGTACAGACAAATCGACATCCTGTAGTCTGTACAGACAAATCGACATCCTGTGATCGTACAGACAAACCGACATCCTGTAGTCTGTACAGATAAACCCACATCCTGTAGTCTGTACAGACAAAAAGACATCCTGTAGTCTGTACAGACAAACCGACATCCTGTAGTCTGTACAGAAAAACCGACATCCTGTAGTCTGTACAGAAAAACCGACATCCTGTAGTCTGAACAGACAAACCGATATCCTGTAGTCTGTACAGACAAACCGACATCCTGTAGTCTGTACAGACAAACCGGCATCCTGTAGTCTGTACAGACAAACCGACATCCTGTAGACTGTACAGACAAACCGGCATCCTGTAGTCTGTACAGACAAACCGGCATCCTGTAGTCTGTACAGAAAAACCGACATCCTGTAGTCTGTACAGACAAAACGACATCCTATAGTATGTATAGACAAAACGACATCCTGTAGTCTGTAGAGACAAACTGACATCCTGTAGTCTGTTCAGAGAAAACGACATCCTGTAATCTGTAGAGACAATACAACATCCTGTAGTCTGTACAGACGAACCGACTTCCTTAAGTCTGTACAGTCAGATCGACATCCTGTAATCTGTAGAGACTATACAACATCCTGTAGTCTGTACAGACGAACCGACTTCCTTAAGTCTGTACAGTCAGATCGACATCCTGTAGTCTGTACAGACAAACCGACATCCTGTAGTCTGTTCAGAGAAAACGACATCCTGTAATCTGTAGAGACTATACAACATCCTGTAGTCTGTACAGACGAACCAACTTCCTTAAGTCTGTACATTCAGATCGACATCCTGAAGTCTGTACAGACGAACAGACATCCTTAAGTCTGTACAGTCAGACCGACATCCTGTAGTCTGTACAGACAAACCGACATCCTGTAGTCTGTAGAGACAAACCGACTTCCTGTAGTCTGTACAGACAAACCGACATCCTGTAGTCTGTACAGACAAATCGATATCCTGTAGTCTGTACAGACAAACCGGCATCCTGTAGTCTGTACAGACAAACCGGCATCCTGTAGTCTGTATAGACAAATCGGCATCCTGTAGACTGTACAGACAAACCGGCATCCTGTAGTCTGTACAGAAAAACCGACATCCTGTAGTCTGTACAGACAAAACGACATCCTATAGTATGTATAGACAAAACGACATCCTGTAGTCTGTAGAGACAAACTGACATCCTGTAGTCTGTTCAGAGAAAACGACATCCTGTAATCTGTAGAGACAATACAACATCCTGTAGTCTGTACAGACGAACCGACTTCCTTAAGTCTGTACAGTCAGATCGACATCTTGTAATCTGTAGAGACTAAACAGCATCCTGTAGTCTGTACAGACAAACCGACATCCTTAAGTCTGTACAGTCAGACCGACATCCTGTAGTCTGTACAGACAAACCGACATCCTGTAGTCTGTAGAGACAAAAAGACATCCTGTAGTCTGTACAGACAAACCGACATCCTGTAGTCTGTACAGAAAAACCGACATCCTGTAGTCTGTACAGACAAAAAGACATCCTGTAGTCTGTACAGACAAACCGACATCCTGTAGTCTGTACAGAAAAACCGACATCCTGTAGTCTGTACAGACAAACCCACATCCTGTAGTCTGTACAGACAAAAAGACATCCTGTAGTCTGTACAGACAAACCGACATCCTGTAGTCTGTACAGAAAAACCGACATCCTGTAGTCTGTACAGAAAAACCGACATCCTGTAGTCTGTACAGACAAACCGGCATCCTCTAGTCTGTACAGACAAACCGGCATCCTGTAGTCTGTACAGACAAACCGGCATCCTGTAGTCTGTATAGACAAATCGGCATCCTGTAGACTGTACAGACAAACCGGCATCCTGTAGTCTGTACAGAAAAACCGACATCCTGTAGTCTGTACAGACAAAACGACATCCTATAGTATGTATAGACAAAACGACATCCTGTAGTCTGTAGAGACAAACTGACATCCTGTAGTCTGTTCAGAGAAAACGACATCCTGTAATCTGTAGAGACAATACAACATCCTGTAGTCTGTACAGACGAACCGACTTCCTTAAGTCTGTACAGTCAGATCGACATCCTGTAATCTGTAGATACTAAACAGCATCCTGTAGTCTGTACAGACGAACCGACATCCTTAGGTCTGTACAGTCAGACCGACATCCTGTAGTCTGTACAGACAAACCGACATCCTGTAGTCTGTAGAGACAAACTGACATCCTGTAGTCTGTACAGACAAACCGACATCCTGTAGTCTGTAGAGACAAACCGACATCCTGTAGTCTGTACAGACAAACCGACATCCTGTAGTCTGTACAGAAAAACCGACATCCTGTAGTCTGAACAGACAAACCGACATCCTGTAGTCTGTACAGACAAAAAGACATCCTGTAGTCTGTACAGACAAACCGACATCCTGTAGGCTGTACAGAAAAACCGACATCCTGTAGTCTGTACAGAAAAACCGACATCCTGTAGTCTGTACAGACAAACCGACATCCTGTAGTCTGTACAGACAAACCGGCATCCTGTAGTCTGTACAGAAAAACCGACATCCTGTAGTCTGTACAGACAAAACGACATCCTATAGTATGTATGGACAAAACGACATCCTGTAGACTGTAGAGACAAACTGACATCCTGTAGTCTGTTCAGAGAAAACGACATCCTGTAATCTGTAGAGACTATACAACATCCCGTTTTCTGTACAGACGAACCGACTTCCTTAAGTCTGTACAGTCAGATCGACATCCTGTAATCTGTAGAGACTAAACAGCATCCTGTAGTCTGTACAGACGAACCGACTTCCTTAAGTCTGTACAGTCAGATCGACATCCTGTAATCTGTAGAGACTATACAACATCCTGTAGTCTGTACAGACGAACCGACTTCCTTAAGTCTGTACAGTCAGACCGACATCCTGTAATCTGTAGAGACAATACAACATCCTGTAGTCTGTACAGACGAACCGACTTCCTTAAGTCTGTACAGTCAGATCGACATCCTGTAATCTGTAGAGACTGTACAACATCCTGTAGTCTGTACAGACGAACCGACTTCCTTAAGTCTGTACAGTCAGACCGACATCCTGTAGTCTGTACAGACAAACCGGCATCCTGTTGTCTGTACAGACAAACCGGCATCCTGAAGTCTGTACAGAAAAACCGACATCCTGTAGTCTGTACAGACAAAACGACATCCTATAGTATGTATAGACAAAACGACATCCTGTAGTCTGTAGAGACAAACTGACATCCTGTAGTCTGTTCAGAGAAAACGACATCCTGTAATCTGTAGAGACTATACAACATCCTGTAGTCTGTACAGACGAACCGACTTCCTTAAGTCTGTACAGTCAGATCGACATCCTGTAGTCTGTACAGACAAACTGGCATCCTGTAGTCTGTACAGACAAACCGACATCCTGTAGTCTGTACAGACAAACCGACATCCTGTAGTGAGTGCAGACACACCGACATCATTTAGTCTGTATAGACACACCGACATCCTGTAGTCTGCACAGAGAAACTGACATCCTGTAGTCTGCACACAAAAACTTACATCCTGTAGTCTGTACAGGTAAACCGACATTCTGCAGTCTGTATAGACACACCGACATCCTGTAGTCTGCACACCCAAACCGACATCCTCTAGTCTGTACAGACAAAACGACATCCTGAAGTCTGTACAGACAAACTGACATCCTGTAGTCTGTACAGAAAAACCGACTTCCTGTGGTCTGTACAGACAAGCTGACATCCTGGAGTCTGTACAGACAAACCGACATCCTATAGTCTTTACAGACAAAACAACATGCTGAAGTCTGTTCAGACAAACTGACATCCTGTAGTCTGTACAGACAAACCGACTTCCTGTGGTCTGTACAGACAAACTGACATCCTGTAGTCTGTACAGACAAACAGACATCCTGTAGTCTGTAGAGACTAAACAGCATCCTGTAGTCTGTGCTGACGAACCGACTTTCTTAAGTCTCTACAGACAGACCGACATCCTGTAGTCTGTACAGACAACCTGACATCCTGTAGTCTGTACAGACAAACCGACATCCTGTAGTCTGTACAGAGAAAACTGACATCCTGTAGTCTGTACAGAAAAACCGACATCCTGTAGTCTGTACAGACAAATCGACATCCTGTAGTCTGTACAGACAAACCGACATCCTGTAGTCTGTACAGACAAACCCACATCCTGTAGTCTGTACAGACAAAAAGACATCCAGTAGTCTGTACAGACAAACCGACATCCTGAAGTCTGTACAGAAAAACCGACATCCTGTAGTCTGTACAGAAAAACCGACATCCTGTAGTCTGTACAGACAAACCGACATCCTGTAGTCTGTACAGACAAACTGGCATCCTGTAGTCTGTACAGACAAACCGGCATCCTGTAGTCTGTATAGACAAATAGGCATCCTGTAGTCTGTACAGACAAACCGGCATCCTGTAGTCTGTACAGACAAAACGACATCCTGTAGTCTGTACAGACAAACCGACATCCTGTAGTCTGTACAGACAAACCGGCATCCTGTAGTCTGTACAGACAAACCGGCATCCTGTAGTCTGTAGAGACAAACTGACATCCTGTAGTCTGTACAGACAAACCGACATCCTGTAGTCTGTACAGACAAACCGACATCCTGTAGTCTGTACAGACAAACCCACATCCTGTAGTCTGTACAGACAAAAAGACATCCTGTAGTCTGTACAGACAAAAAGACATCCTGTAGTCTGTACAGACAAACCGACATCCTGTAGTCTGTACAGAAAAACCGACATCCTGTAGTCTGTACAGAAAAACCGACATTCTGTAGTCTGTTCAGACAAACCGACATCCTGTAGTCTGTACAGACAAACCGGCATCCTGTAGTCTGTACAGACAAACCGGCATCCTGTAGTCTGTATAGACAAATCGGCATCCTGTAGACTGTACAGAAAAACCGACATCCTGTAGTCTGTACAGCAAAACCGACATCCTGTAGTCTGTACAGACAAAACGACATCCTATAGTATGTATAGACAAAACGACATCCTGTAGTCTGTAGAGACAAACTGACATCCTGTAGTCTTTTCAGAGAAAACGACATCCTGTAATCTGTAGAGACTATACAACATCCTGTAGTCTGTACAGACGAACCGACTTCCTTAAGTCTGTACAGTCAGATCGACATCCTGTAATCTGTAGAGACTATACAACATCCTGTAGTCTGTACAGACGAACCGACTTCCTTAAGTCTGTACAGTCAGATCGACATCCTGTAGTCTGTACAGACAAACCGACATCCTGTAGTCTGTTCAGAGAAAACGACATCCTGTAATCTGTAGAGACTATACAACATCCTGTAGTCTGTACAGACGAACCAACTTCCTTAAGTCTGTACATTCAGATCGACATCCTGTAGTCTGTACAGACGAACCGACATCCTTAAGTCTGTACAGTCAGACCGACATCCTGTAGTCTGTACAGACAAACCGACATCCTGTAGTCTTTAGAGACAAACCGACATCCTGTAGTCTGTATAGACAAACCGACATCCTGTAGTCTGTACAGACAAATCGACATCCTGTAGTCTGTACAGACAAACCGACATCCTGTAGTCTGTACAGACAAACCCACATCCTGTAGTCTGTACAGACAAACCCACATCCTGTAGTCTGTACAGACAAAAAGACATCCTGTAGTCTGTACAGACAAACCCACATCCTGTAGTCTGTACAGACAAAAAGACATCCTGTAGTCTGTACAGACAAACCGACATCCTGTAGTCTGTACAGAAAAACCGACATCCTGTAGTCTGTACAGAAAAACCGACATCCTGTAGTCTGTACAGACAAACCGACATCCTGTAGTCTGTACAGACAAACCGGCATCCTGTAGTCTGTACAGACAAACCGGCATCCTGTAGTCTGTATAGACAAATCGGCATCCTGTAGACTGTACAGACAAACCGGCATCCTGTAGTCTGTACAGAAAAACCGACATCCTGTAGTCTGTACAGACAAAACGACATCCTATAGTATGTATAGACAAAACGACATCCTGTAGTCTGTAGAGACAAACTGACATCCTGTAGTCTGTTCAGAGAAAACGACATCCTGTAATCTGTAGAGACAATACAACATCCTGTAGTCTGTACAGACGAACCGACTTCCTTAAGTCTGTACAGTCAGATCGACATCCTGTAATCTGTAGAGACTAAACAGCATCCTGTAGTCTGTACAGACGAACCGACATCCTTAAGTCTGTACAGTCAGACCGACATCCTGTAGTCTGTACAGACAAACCGACATCCTGTAGTCTGTAGAGACAAAAAGACATCCTGTAGTCTGTACAGACAAACCGACATCCTGTAGTCTGTACAGAAAAACCGACATCCTGTAGTCTGTACAGAAGAACCGACATCCTGTAGTCTGTACAGACAAAAAGACATCCTGTAGTCTGTACAGACAAACCGACATTCTGTAGTCTGTACAGAAACACCGACATCCTGTAGTCTGTACAGACAAACCCACATCCTGTAGTCTGTACAGACAAAAAGACATCCTGTAGTCTGTACAGACAAACCGACATCCTGTAGTCTGTACAGAAAAACCGACATCCTGTAGTCTGTACAGAAAAACCGACATCCTGTAGTCTGTACAGACAAACCGACATCCTGTAGTCTGTACAGACAAACCGGCATCCTGTAGTCTGTACAGACAAACCGGCATCCTGTAGTCTGTATAGACAAATCGGCATCCTGTAGACTGTACAGACAAACCGGCATCCTGTAGTCTGTACAGAAAAACCGACATCCTGTAGTCTGTACAGACAAAACGACATCCTATAGTATGTATAGACAAAACGACATCCTGTAGTCTGTAGAGACAAACTGACATCCTGTAGTCTGTTCAGAGAAAACGACATCCTGTAATCTGTAGAGACAATACAACATCCTGTAGTCTGTACAGACGAACCGACTTCCTTAAGTCTGTACAGTCAGATCGACATCCTGTAATCTGTAGAGACTAAACAGCATCCTGTAGTCTGTACAGACGAACCGACATCCTTAAGTCTGTACAGTCAGACCGACATCCTGTAGTCTGTACAGACAAACCGACATCCTGTAGTCTGTAGAGACAAACCGACATCCTGTAGTCTGTACAGACAAACCGACATCCTGTAGTCTGTACAGACAAATCGACATCCTGTAGTCTGTACAGAAAAACCGACATCCTGAAGTCTGTACGGACAAATCGGCATCCTGTAGTCTGTACAGACAAACCGGCATCCTGTAGTCTGTACAGACAAATCGACATCCTGTAGTCTGTACAGACAAAACGACATCCTATAGTATGTATAGACAAAACGACATCCTGTAGTCTGTAGAGACAAACTGACATCCTGTAGTCTGTACAGACAAAAAGACATCCTGTAGTCTGTACAGACAAACTGACATCCTGTAGTCTGTACAGAAAAACCGACATCCTGTAGTCTGTACAGACAAACCCACATCCTGTAGTCTGTACAGACAAAAAGACATCCTGTAGTCTGTACAGACAAACCGACATCCTGTAGTCTGTACAGAAAAACCGACATCCTGTAGTCTGTACAGAAAAACCGACATCCTGTAGTCTGTACAGACAAACCGACATCCTGTAGTCTGTACAGACAAACCGGCATCCTGTAGTCTGTACAGACAAACCGGCATCCTGTAGTCTGTATAGACAAATCGGCATCCTGTAGACTGTACAGACAAACCGGCATCCTGTAGTCTGTACAGAAAAACCGACATCCTGTAGTCTGTACAGACAAAACGACATCCTATAGTATGTATAGACAAAACGACATCCTGTAGTCTGTAGAGACAAACTGACATCCTGTAGTCTGTTCAGAGAAAACGACATCCTGTAATCTGTAGAGACAATACAACATCCTGTAGTCTGTACAGACGAACCGACTTCCTTAAGTCTGTACAGTCAGATCGACATCCTGTAATCTGTAGAGACTAAACAGCATCCTGTAGTCTGTACAGACGAACCGACATCCTTAAGTCTGTACAGTCAGACCGACATCCTGTAGTCTGTACAGACAAACCGACATCCTGTAGTCTGTAGAGACAAACCGACATCCTGTAGTCTGTACAGACAAACCGACATCCTGTAGTCTGTACAGACAAATCGACATCCTGTAGTCTGTACAGACAAACCGACATCCTGTAGTCTGTACAGACAAACCCACATCCTGTAGTCTGTACAGACAAAAAGACATCCTGTAGTCTGTACAGACAAACCGACATCCTGTAGTCTGTACAGACAAACCGACATCCTGTAGTCTTTACAGAAAAACCGACATGCTGTAGTCTGTACAGACAAACCGACATCCTGTAGTCTGTACAGACAAACCGGTATCCTGTAGTCTGTACAGACAAACCGGCATCCTGTAGTCTGTACAGAAAAACCGACATCCTGAAGTCTGTACAGACAAATCGGCATCCTGTAGTCTGTACAGACAAACCGGCATCCTGTAGTCTGTACAGACAAATCGACATCCTGTAGTCTGTACAGACAAAACGACATCCTATAGTATGTATAGACAAAACGACATCCCGTAGTCTGTAGAGACAAACTGACATCCTGTAGTCTGTTCAGAGAAAACGACATCCTGTAATCTGTAGAGACTAAACAGCATCCTGTAGTCTGTACAGACGAACCGACTTCCTTAAGTCTGTACAATCAGATCGACATCCTGTAATCTGTAGAGACTATACAACATCCTGTAGTCTGTACAGACGAACCGACTTACTTAAGTCTGTACAGTCAGATCGACATCCTGTAATCTGTAGAGACTATACAACATCCTGTAGTCTGTACAGACGAACCGACATCCTTCAGTCTGTACAGTCAGACCGACATCCTGTAGTCTGTACAGACAAACCGACATCCTGTAGTCTGTACAGACAAAACGACATCCTATAGTATGTATAGACAAAACGACATCCTGTAGTCTGTACAGACAAAACGACATCCTATAGTATGTATAGACAAAACGACATCCTGTAGTCTGTACAGACAAACCGACATCCTGTAGTCTGTACAGACAAAACGACATCCTATAGTATGTATAGACAAAACGACATCCTGTAGTCTGTACAGACAAACCGGCATCCTGTAGTCTGTACAGACAAACCGATATCCTGTAGTCTGTACAGACAAAACGACATCCTATAGTATGTATAGACAAAACGACATCCTGTAGTCTGTAGAGACAAACTGACATCCTGTAGTCTGTTCAGAGAAAACGACATCCTGTAATCTGTAGAGACTAAACAGCATCCTGTAGTCTGTACAGACGAACCGACTTCCTTAAGTCTGTACAATCAGATCGACATCCTGTAATCTGTAGAGACTATACAACATCCTGTAGTCTGTACAGACGAACCGACTTACTTAAGTCTGTACAGTCAGATCGACATCCTGTAATCTGTAGAGACTATACAACATCCTGTAGTCTGTACAGACGAACCGACATCCTTCAGTCTGTACAGTCAGACCGACATCCTGTAGTCTGTACAGACAAACCGACATCCTGTAGTCTGTACAGACAAACCGACATCCTGTAGTCTGTACAGACAAAACGACATCCTATAGTATGTATAGACAAAACGACATCCTGTAGTCTGTACAGACAAACCGACATCCTGTAGTCTGTACAGACAAAACGACATCCTATAGTATGTATAGACAAAACGACATCCTGTAGTCTGTACAGACAAACCGGCATCCTGTAGTCTGTACAGACAAACCGATATCCTGTAGTCTGTACAGACAAAACGACATCCTATAGTATGTATAGACAAAACGACATCCTGTAGTCTGTAGAGACAAACTGACATCCTGTAGTCTGTTCAGAGAAAACGACATCCTGTAATCTGTAGAGACTAAACAGCATCCTGTAGTCTGTACAGACGAACCGACTTCCTTAAGTCTGTACAATCAGATCGACATCCTGTAATCTGTAGAGACAATACAACATCCTGTAGTCTGTACAGACGAACCGACTTCCTTAAGTCTGTACAGTCAGATCGACATCCTGTAATCTGTACAGACAAACTGGCATCCTGTAGTCTGTACAGACAAACTGACATCCTGTAGTCTGTTCAGAGAAAACGACATCCTGTAATCTGTAGAGACTATACAACATCCTGTAGTCTGTACAGACTAACCGACTTCCTTAAGTCTGTACAGTCAGATCGACATCCTGTAGACTAAACAGCATCCTGTAGTCTGTACAGACGAACCGACTTCCTTAAGTCTGTACAATCAATTGTCTGTACAGACTACAGGATATCCTGTAGACTGTACCGACGTCTGAACAGACAAACCGATATCCTGTAGTCTGTACAGACAAACCGACATCCTGTAGTCTGTACAGACAAACCGGCATCCTGTAGTCTGTACAGACAAACCGACATCCTGTAGACTGTACAGACAAACCGGCATCCTGTAGTCTGTACAGACAAACCGGCATCCTGTAGTCTGTACAGAAAAACCGACATCCTGTAGTCTGTACAGACAAAACGACATCCTATAGTATGTATAGACAAAACGACATCCTGTAGTCTGTAGAGACAAACTGACATCCTGTAGTCTGTTCAGAGAAAACGACATCCTGTAATCTGTAGAGACTATACAACATCCTGTAGTCTGTACAGACGAACCGACTTCCTTAAGTCTGTACAGTCAGATCGACATCCTGTAGTCTGTACAGACAAACTGGCATCCTGTAGTCTGTACAGACAAACCGACATCCTGTAGTCTGTACAGACAAACCGACATCCTGTAGTTTGTAGAGACAAACCGACATCCTGTAGTCTGTATAGACAAAACGACATTCTGTAGTCTGTACAGACAAACTGACATCCTGTAGTCTGCACACCCAAACCGACATCCTGTAGTCTCTAGAGACACACCGACATCCTGAGGTCTGTACAGACAAACCGACATCCTGTAGTCTGTACAGACAAACTGACATCCTGTAGTCTGTATAGACACACCGACATCCTGTAGTCTGCACAGACAAACGGACATCCTTTATCTGTACAGGCACACCGACATCCTGTAAGGTGTGCAGACACACCGACATCCTGTAGTCTGTTCAGAGAAAACGACATCCTGTAATCTGTAGAGACAATACAACATCCTGTAGTCTGTACAGACGAACCGACTTCCTTAAGTCTGTACAGTCAGATCGACATCCTGTAATCTGTAGAGACTAAACAGCATCCTGTAGTCTGTACAGACGAACCGACATCCTTAAGTCTGTACAGTCAGACCGACATCCTGTAGTCTGTACAGACAAACCGACATCCTGTAGTCTGTAGAGACAAACCGACATCCTGTAGTCTGTACAGACAAACCGACATCCTGTAGTCTGTACAGACAAATCGACATCCTGTAGTCTGTACAGACAAACCGACATCCTGTAGTCTGTACAGACAAACCCACATCCTGTAGTCTGTACAGACAAAACGACATCCTATAGTATGTATAGACAAAACGACATCCTGTAGTCTGTACAGACAAACCGACATCCTGTAGTCTGTACAGACAAAACGACATCCTATAGTATGTATAGACAAAACGACATCCTGTAGTCTGTACAGACAAAACGACATCCTATAGTATGTATAGACAAAACGACATCCTGTAGTCTGTACAGACAAACCGACATCCTGTAGTCTGTACAGACAAAACGACATCCTATAGTATGTATAGACAAAACGACATCCTGTAGTCTGTACAGACAAACCGGCATCCTGTAGTCTGTACAGACAAACCGATATCCTGTAGTCTGTACAGACAAAACGACATCCTATAGTATGTATAGACAAAACGACATCCTGTAGTCTGTAGAGACAAACTGACATCCTGTAGTCTGTTCAGAGAAAACGACATCCTGTAATCTGTAGAGACTAAACAGCATCCTGTAGTCTGTACAGACGAACCGACTTCCTTAAGTCTGTACAATCAGATCGACATCCTGTAATCTGTAGAGACTATACAACATCCTGTAGTCTGTACAGACGAACCGATTTACTTAAGTCTGTACAGTCAGATCGACATCCTGTAATCTGTAGAGACTATACAACATCCTGTAGTCTGTACAGACGAACCGACATCCTTCAGTCTGTACAGTCAGACCGACATCCTGTAGTCTGTACAGACAAACCGACATCCTGTAGTCTGTACAGACAAAACGACATCCTATAGTATGTATAGACAAAACGACATCCTGTAGTCTGTACAGACAAACCGGCATCCTGTAGTCTGTACAGACAAACTGATATCCTGTAGTCTGTACAGACAAAACGACATCCTATAGTATGTATAGACAAAACGACATCCTGTAGTCTGTACAGACAAACCGGCATCCTGTAGTCTGTACAGACAAACCGACATCCTGTAGTCTGTACAGACAAACCGACATCCTGTAGTCTGTACAGACAAAACGACATCCTATAGTATGTATAGACAAAACGACATCCTGTAGTCTGTACAGACAAACCGACATCCTGTAGTCTGTACAGACAAAACGACATCCTATAGTATGTATAGACAAAACGACATCCTGTAGTCTGTACAGACAAACCGGCATCCTGTAGTCTGTACAGACAAACCGATATCCTGTAGTCTGTACAGACAAAACGACATCCTATAGTATGTATAGACAAAACGACATCCTGTAGTCTGTAGAGACAAACTGACATCCTGTAGTCTGTTCAGAGAAAACGACATCCTGTAATCTGTAGAGACTAAACAGCATCCTGTAGTCTGTACAGACGAACCGACTTCCTTAAGTCTGTACAATCAGATCGACATCCTGTAATCTGTAGAGACTACACAACATCCTGTAGTCTGTACAGACGAACCGACTTACTTAAGTCTGTACAGTCAGATCGACATCCTGTAATCTGTAGAGACTATACAACATCCTGTAGTCTGTACAGACGAACCGACATCCTTCAGTCTGTACAGTCAGACCGACATCCTGTAGTCTGTACAGACAAACCGACATCCTGTAGTCTGTACAGACAAACCGACATCCTGTAGTCTGTACAGACAAAACGACATCCTATAGTATGTATAGACAAAACGACATCCTGTAGTCTGTACAGACAAACCGACATCCTGTAGTCTGTACAGACAAAACGACATCCTATAGTATGTATAGACAAAACGACATCCTGTAGTCTGTACAGACAAACCGGCATCCTGTAGTCTGTACAGACAAACCGATATCCTGTAGTCTGTACAGACAAAACGACATCCTATAGTATGTATAGACAAAACGACATCCTGTAGTCTGTAGAGACAAACTGACATCCTGTAGTCTGTTCAGAGAAAACGACATCCTGTAATCTGTAGAGACTAAACAGCATCCTGCAGTCTGTACAGACGAACCGACTTCCTTAAGTCTGTACAATGAGATCGACATCCTGTAATCTGTAGAGACAATACAACATCCTGTAGTCTGTACAGACGAACCGACTTCCTTAAGTCTGTACAGTCAGATCGACATCCTGTAATCTGTACAGACAAACTGGCATCCTGTAGTCTGTACAGACAAACTGACATCCTGTAGTCTGTTCAGAGAAAACGACATCCTGTAATCTGTAGAGACTATACAACATCCTGTAGTCTGTACAGACGAACCGACTTCCTTAAGTCTGTACAGTCAGATCGACATCCTGTAATCTGTAGAGACTATAAAACATCCTGTAGTTTGTACAGACGAACCGACTTCCTTAAGTCTGTACAGTCAGACCGACATCCTGTAATCTGTAGAGACTAAACAGCATCCTGTAGTCTGTACAGACGAACCGACTTCCTTAAGTCTGTACAGTCAGATCGACATCCTGTAGTCTGTACAGACAAACTGACATCCTGTAGTCTGTTCAGAGAAAACGACATCCTGTAATCTGTAGAGACTATACAACATCCTGTAGTCTGTACAGAAGAACCAACTTCCTTAAGTCTGTACATTCAGATCGACATCCTATAATCTGTAGAGACTAAACAGCATCCTGTAGTCTGTACAGACGAACCGACATCCTTAAGTCTGTACAGTCAGACCGACATCCTGTAGTCTGTACAGACAAACCGACATCCTGTAGTCTGTACAGACAAACCGACATCCTGTAGTCTGTACAGACAAATCGACATCCTGTAGTCTGTACAGACAAATCGACATCCTGTGATCGTACAGACAAACCGACATCCTGTAGTCTGTACAGATAAACCCACATCCTGTAGTCTGTACAGACAAAAAGACATCCTGTAGTCTGTACAGACACACCGACATCCTGTAGTCTGTACAGAAAAACCGACATCCTGTAGTCTGTACAGAAAAACCGACATCCTGTAGTCTGAACAGACAAACCGATATCCTGTAGTCTGTACAGACAAACCGACATCCTGTAGTCTGTACAGACAAACCGGCATCCTGTAGTCTGTACAGACAAACCGACATCCTGTAGACTGTACAGACAAACCGGCATCCTGTAGTCTGTACAGACAAACCGGCATCCTGTAAACTGTAGAGACAATACAACATCCTGTAGTCTGTACAGACGAACCGACTTCCTTAAGTCTGTACAGTCAGATCGACATCCTGTAATCTGTAGAGACTATACAACATCCTGTAGTCTGTACAGACGAACCGACTTCCTTAAGTCTGTACAGTCAGATCGACATCCTGTAGTCTGTACAGACAAACCGACATCCTGTAGTCTGTTCAGAGAAAACGACATCCTGTAATCTGTAGAGACTATACAACATCCTGTAGTCTGTACAGACGAACCAACTTCCTTAAGTCTGTACATTCAGATCGACATCCTGTAGTCTGTACAGACGAACCGACATCCTTAAGTCTGTACAGTCAGACCGACATCCTGTAGTCTGTACAGACAAACCGACATCCTGTAGTCTGTAGAGACAAACCGACTTCCTGTAGTCTGTACAGACAAACCGACATCCTGTAGTCTGTACAGACAAATCGATATCCTGTAGTCTGTACAGACAAACCGGCATCCTGTAGTCTGTACAGACAAACCGGCATCCTGTAGTCTGTATAGACAAATCGGCATCCTGTAGACTGTACAGACAAACCGGCATCCTGTAGTCTGTACAGAAAAACCGACATCCTGTAGTCTGTACAGACAAAACGACATCCTATAGTATGTATAGACAAAACGACATCCTGTAGTCTGTAGAGACAAACTGACATCCTGTAGTCTGTTCAGAGAAAACGACATCCTGTAATCTGTAGAGACAATACAACATCCTGTAGTCTGTACAGACGAACCGACTTCCTTAAGTCTGTACAGTCAGATCGACATCTTGTAATCTGTAGAGACTAAACAGCATCCTGTAGTCTGTACAGACAAACCGACATCCTTAAGTCTGTACAGTCAGACCGACATCCTGTAGTCTGTACAGACAAACCGACATCCTGTAGTCTGTAGAGACAAAAAGACATCCTGTAGTCTGTACAGACAAACCGACATCCTGTAGTCTGTACAGAAAAACCGACATCCTGTAGTCTGTACAGACAAAAAGACATCCTGTAGTCTGTACAGACAAACCGACATCCTGTAGTCTGTACAGAAAAACCGACATCCTGTAGTCTGTACAGACAAACCCACATCCTGTAGTCTGTACAGACAAAAAGACATCCTGTAGTCTGTACAGACAAACCGACATCCTGTAGTCTGTACAGAAAAACCGACATCCTGTAGTCTGTACAGAAAAACCGACATCCTGTAGTCTGTACAGACAAACCGGCATCCTCTAGTCTGTACAGACAAACCGGCATCCTGTAGTCTGTACAGACAAACCGGCATCCTGTAGTCTGTATAGACAAATCGGCATCCTGTAGACTGTACAGACAAACCGGCATCCTGTAGTCTGTACAGAAAAACCGACATCCTGTAGTCTGTACAGACAAAACGACATCCTATAGTATGTATAGACAAAACGACATCCTGTAGTCTGTAGAGACAAACTGACATCCTGTAGTCTGTTCAGAGAAAACGACATCCTGTAATCTGTAGAGACAATACAACATCCTGTAGTCTGTACAGACGAACCGACTTCCTTAAGTCTGTACAGTCAGATCGACATCCTGTAATCTGTAGATACTAAACAGCATCCTGTAGTCTGTACAGACGAACCGACATCCTTAGGTCTGTACAGTCAGACCGACATCCTGTAGTCTGTACAGACAAACCGACATCCTGTAGTCTGTAGAGACAAACCGACATCCTGTAGTCTGTACAGACAAACCGACATCCTGTAGTCTGTAGAGACAAACCGACATCCTGTAGTCTGTACAGACAAACCGACATCCTGTAGTCTGTACAGAAAAACCGACATCCTGTAGTCTGAACAGACAAACCGACATCCTGTAGTCTGTACAGACAAACCGACATCCTGTAGTCTGTACAGACAAATCGACATCCTGTAGTCTGTACAGACAAACCGACATCCTGTAGTCTGTACAGACAAACCCACATCCTGTAGTCTGTACAGACAAAAAGACATCCTGTAGTCTGTACAGACAAACCGACATCCTGTAGGCTGTACAGAAAAACCGACATCCTGTAGTCTGTACAGAAAAACCGACATCCTGTAGTCTGTACAGACAAACCGACATCCTGTAGTCTGTACAGACAAACCGGCATCCTGTAGTCTGTACAGAAAAACCGACATCCTGTAGTCTGTACAGACAAAACGACATCCTATAGTATGTATGGACAAAACGACATCCTGTAGTCTGTAGAGACAAACTGACATCCTGTAGTCTGTTCAGAGAAAACGACATCCTGTAATCTGTAGAGACTATACAACATCCCGTTGTCTGTACAGACGAACCGACTTCCTTAAGTCTGTACAGTCAGATCGACATCCTGTAATCTGTAGAGACTAAACAGCATCCTGTAGTCTGTACAGACGAACCGACTTCCTTAAGTCTGTACAGTCAGATCGACATCCTGTAATCTGTAGAGACTATACAACATCCTGTAGTCTGTACAGACGAACCGACTTCCTTAAGTCTGTACAGTCAGACCGACATCCTGTAATCTGTAGAGACAATACAACATCCTGTAGTCTGTACAGACGAACCGACTTCCTTAAGTCTGTACAGTCAGATCGACATCCTGTAATCTGTAGAGACTGTACAACATCCTGTAGTCTGTACAGACGAACCGACTTCCTTAAGTCTGTACAGTCAGACCGACATCCTGTAGTCTGTACAGACAAACCGGCATCCTGTTGTCTGTACAGACAAACCGGCATCCTGAAGTCTGTACAGAAAAACCGACATCCTGTAGTCTGTACAGACAAAACGACATCCTATAGTATGTATAGACAAAACGACATCCTGTAGTCTGTAGAGACAAACTGACATCCTGTAGTCTGTTCAGAGAAAACGACATCCTGTAATCTGTAGAGACTATACAACATCCTGTAGTCTGTACAGACGAACCGACTTCCTTAAGTCTGTACAGTCAGATCGACATCCTGTAGTCTGTACAGACAAACTGGCATCCTGTAGTCTGTACAGACAAACCGACATCCTGTAGTCTGTACAGACAAACCGACATCCTGTAGTGAGTGCAGACACACCGACATCATTTAGTCTGTATAGACACACCGACATCCTGTAGTCTGCACAGAGAAACTGACATCCTGTAGTCTGCACACAAAAACTTACATCCTGTAGTCTGTACAGGTAAACCGACATTCTGCAGTCTGTATAGACACACCGACATCCTGTAGTCTGCACACCCAAACCGACATCCTCTAGTCTGTACAGACAAAACGACATCCTGAAGTCTGTACAGACAAACTGACATCCTGTAGTCTGTACAGAAAAACCGACTTCCTGTGGTCTGTACAGACAAGCTGACATCCTGGAGTCTGTACAGACAAACCGACATCCTATAGTCTTTACAGACAAAACAACATGCTGAAGTCTGTTCAGACAAACTGACATCCTGTAGTCTGTACAGACAAACCGACTTCCTGTGGTCTGTACAGACAAACTGACATCCTGTAGTCTGTACAGACAAACAGACATCCTGTAGTCTGTAGAGACTAAACAGCATCCTGTAGTCTGTGCTGACGAACCGACTTTCTTAAGTCTGTACAGACAGACCGACATCCTGTAGTCTGTACAGACAACCTGACATCCTGTAGTCTGTACAGACAAACCGACATCCTGTAGTCTGTACAGAGAAAACTGACATCCTGTAGTCTGTACAGACAAACCGACATCCTGTAGTCTGTACAGACAAATCGACATCCTGTAGTCTGTACAGACAAACCGACATCCTGTAGTCTGTACAGACAAACCCACATCCTGTAGTCTGTACAGACAAAAAGACATCCAGTAGTCTGTACAGACAAACCGACATCCTGAAGTCTGTACAGAAAAACCGACATCCTGTAGTCTGTACAGAAAAACCGACATCCTGTAGTCTGTACAGACAAACCGACATCCTGTAGTCTGTACAGACAAACTGGCATCCTGTAGTCTGTACAGACAAACCGGCATCCTGTAGTCTGTATAGACAAATAGGCATCCTGTAGTCTGTACAGACAAACCGGCATCCTGTAGTCTGTACAGACAAAACGACATCCTGTAGTCTGTACAGACAAACCGACATCCTGTAGTCTGTACAGACAAACCGGCATCCTGTAGTCTGTACAGACAAACCGGCATCCTGTAGTCTGTAGAGACAAACTGACATCCTGTAGTCTGTACAGACAAACCGACATCCTGTAGTCTGTACAGACAAACCGACATCCTGTAGTCTGTACAGACAAACCCACATCCTGTAGTCTGTACAGACAAAAAGACATCCTGTAGTCTGTACAGACAAAAAGACATCCTGTAGTCTGTACAGACAAACCGACATCCTGTAGTCTGTACAGAAAAACCGACATCCTGTAGTCTGTACAGAAAAACCGACATTCTGTAGTCTGTTCAGACAAACCGACATCCTGTAGTCTGTACAGACAAACCGGCATCCTGTAGTCTGTACAGACAAACCGGCATCCTGTAGTCTGTATAGACAAATCGGCATCCTGTAGACTGTACAGAAAAACCGACATCCTGTAGTCTGTACAGCAAAACCGACATCCTGTAGTCTGTACAGACAAAACGACATCCTATAGTATGTATAGACAAAACGACATCCTGTAGTCTGTAGAGACAAACTGACATCCTGTAGTCTGTTCAGAGAAAACGACATCCTGTAATCTGTAGAGACTATACAACATCCTGTAGTCTGTACAGACGAACCGACTTCCTTAAGTCTGTACAGTCAGATCGACATCCTGTAATCTGTAGAGACTATACAACATCCTGTAGTCTGTACAGACGAACCGACTTCCTTAAGTCTGTACAGTCAGATCGACATCCTGTAGTCTGTACAGACAAACCGACATCCTGTAGTCTGTTCAGAGAAAACGACATCCTGTAATCTGTAGAGACTATACAACATCCTGTAGTCTGTACAGACGAACCAACTTCCTTAAGTCTGTACATTCAGATCGACATCCTGTAGTCTGTACAGACGAACCGACATCCTTAAGTCTGTACAGTCAGACCGACATCCTGTAGTCTGTACAGACAAACCGACATCCTGTAGTCTGTAGAGACAAACCGACATCCTGTAGTCTGTATAGACAAACCGACATCCTGTAGTCTGTACAGACAAATCGACATCCTGTAGTCTGTACAGACAAACCGACATCCTGTAGTCTGTACAGACAAACCCACATCCTGTAGTCTGTACAGACAAAAAGACATCCTGTAGTCTGTACAGACAAACCCACATCCTGTAGTCTGTACAGACAAAAAGACATCCTGTAGTCTGTACAGACAAACCGACATCCTGTAGTCTGTACAGAAAAACCGACATCCTGTAGTCTGTACAGAAAAACCGACATCCTGTAGTCTGTACAGACAAACCGACATCCTGTAGTCTGTACAGACAAACCGGCATCCTGTAGTCTGTACAGACAAACCGGCATCCTGTAGTCTGTATAGACAAATCGGCATCCTGTAGACTGTACAGACAAACCGGCATCCTGTAGTCTGTACAGAAAAACCGACATCCTGTAGTCTGTACAGACAAAACGACATCCTATAGTATGTATAGACAAAACGACATCCTGTAGTCTGTAGAGACAAACTGACATCCTGTAGTCTGTTCAGAGAAAACGACATCCTGTAATCTGTAGAGACAATACAACATCCTGTAGTCTGTACAGACGAACCGACTTCCTTAAGTCTGTACAGTCAGATCGACATCCTGTAATCTGTAGAGACTAAACAGCATCCTGTAGTCTGTACAGACGAACCGACATCCTTAAGTCTGTACAGTCAGACCGACATCCTGTAGTCTGTACAGACAAACCGACATCCTGTAGTCTGTAGAGACAAAAAGACATCCTGTAGTCTGTACAGACAAACCGACATCCTGTAGTCTGTACAGAAAAACCGACATCCTGTAGTCTGTACAGAAAAACCGACATCCTGTAGTCTGTACAGACAAAAAGACATCCTGTAGTCTGTACAGACAAACCGACATTCTGTAGTCTGTACAGAAACACCGACATCCTGTAGTCTGTACAGACAAAAAGACATCCTGTAGTCTGTACAGACAAACCGACATCCTGTAGTCTGTACAGACAAACCGACATCCTGTAGTCTGTACAGAAAAACCGACATCCTGTAGTCTGTACAGAAAAACCGACATCCTGTAGTCTGTACAGACAAACCGACATCCTGTAGTCTGTACAGACAAACCGGCATCCTGTAGTCTGTACAGACAAACCGGCATCCTGTAGTCTGTATAGACAAATCGGCATCCTGTAGACTGTACAGACAAACCGGCATCCTGTAGTCTGTACAGAAAAACCGACATCCTGTAGTCTGTACAGACAAAACGACATCCTATAGTATGTATAGACAAAACGACATCCTGTAGTCTGTAGAGACAAACTGACATCCTGTAGTCTGTTCAGAGAAAACGACATCCTGTAATCTGTAGAGACAATACAACATCCTGTAGTCTGTACAGACGAACCGATTTCCTTAAGTCTGTACAGTCAGATCGACATCCTGTAATCTGTAGAGACTAAACAGCATCCTGTAGTCTGTACAGACGAACCGACATCCTTAAGTCTGTACAGTCAGACCGACATCCTGTAGTCTGTACAGACAAACCCACATCCTGTAGTCTGTACAGACAAAAAGACATCCTGTAGTCTGTACAGACAAACCGACATCCTGTAGTCTGTACAGAAAAACCGACATCCTGTAGTCTGTACAGAAAAACCGACATCCTGTAGTCTGTACAGACAAACCGACATCCTGTAGTCTGTACAGACAAACCGGCATCCTGTAGTCTGTACAGACAAACCGGCATCCTGTAGTCTGTATAGACAAATCGGCATCCTGTAGACTGTACAGACAAACCGGCATCCTGTAGTCTGTACAGAAAAACCGACATCCTGTAGTCTGTACAGACAAAACGACATCCTATAGTATGTATAGACAAAACGACATCCTGTAGTCTGTAGAGACAAACTGACATCCTGTAGTCTGTTCAGAGAAAACGACATCCTGTAATCTGTAGAGACAATACAACATCCTGTAGTCTGTACAGACGAACCGACTTCCTTAAGTCTGTACAGTCAGATCGACATCCTGTAATCTGTAGAGACTAAACAGCATCCTGTAGTCTGTACAGACGAACCGACATCCTTAAGTCTGTACAGTCAGACCGACATCCTGTAGTCTGTACAGACAAACCGACATCCTGTAGTCTGTAGAGACAAACCGACATCCTGTAGTCTGTACAGACAAACCGACATCCTGTAGTCTGTACAGACAAATCGACATCCTGTAGTCTGTACAGACAAACCGACATCCTGTAGTCTGTACAGACAAACCGACATCCTGTAGTCTGTACAGACAAACCCACATCCTGTAGTCTGTACAGACAAAAAGACATCCAGTAGTCTGTACAGACAAACCGACATCCTGAAGTCTGTACAGAAAAACCGACATCCTGTAGTCTGTACAGAAAAACCGACATCCTGTAGTCTGTACAGACAAACCGACATCCTGTAGTCTGTACAGACAAACTGGCATCCTGTAGTCTGTACAGACAAACCGGCATCCTGTAGTCTGTATAGACAAATAGGCATCCTGTAGTCTGTACAGACAAACCGGCATCCTGTAGTCTGTACAGACAAAACGACATCCTGTAGTCTGTACAGACAAACCGACATCCTGTAGTCTGTACAGACAAACCGGCATCCTGTAGTCTGTACAGACAAACCGGCATCCTGTAGTCTGTAGAGACAAACTGACATCCTGTAGTCTGTACAGACAAACCGACATCCTGTAGTCTGTACAGACAAACCGACATCCTGTAGTCTGTACAGACAAACCCACATCCTGTAGTCTGTACAGACAAAAAGACATCCTGTAGTCTGTACAGACAAAAAGACATCCTGTAGTCTGTACAGACAAACCGACATCCTGTAGTCTGTACAGAAAAACCGACATCCTGTAGTCTGTACAGAAAAACCGACATTCTGTAGTCTGTTCAGACAAACCGACATCCTGTAGTCTGTACAGACAAACCGGCATCCTGTAGTCTGTACAGACAAACCGGCATCCTGTAGTCTGTATAGACAAATCGGCATCCTGTAGACTGTACAGAAAAACCGACATCCTGTAGTCTGTACAGCAAAACCGACATCCTGTAGTCTGTACAGACAAAACGACATCCTATAGTATGTATAGACAAAACGACATCCTGTAGTCTGTAGAGACAAACTGACATCCTGTAGTCTGTTCAGAGAAAACGACATCCTGTAATCTGTAGAGACTATACAACATCCTGTAGTCTGTACAGACGAACCGACTTCCTTAAGTCTGTACAGTCAGATCGACATCCTGTAATCTGTAGAGACTATACAACATCCTGTAGTCTGTACAGACGAACCGACTTCCTTAAGTCTGTACAGTCAGATCGACATCCTGTAGTCTGTACAGACAAACCGACATCCTGTAGTCTGTTCAGAGAAAACGACATCCTGTAATCTGTAGAGACTATACAACATCCTGTAGTCTGTACAGACGAACCAACTTCCTTAAGTCTGTACATTCAGATCGACATCCTGTAGTCTGTACAGACGAACCGACATCCTTAAGTCTGTACAGTCAGACCGACATCCTGTAGTCTGTACAGACAAACCGACATCCTGTAGTCTGTAGAGACAAACCGACATCCTGTAGTCTGTATAGACAAACCGACATCCTGTAGTCTGTACAGACAAATCGACATCCTGTAGTCTGTACAGACAAACCGACATCCTGTAGTCTGTACAGACAAACCCACATCCTGTAGTCTGTACAGACAAAAAGACATCCTGTAGTCTGTACAGACAAACCCACATCCTGTAGTCTGTACAGACAAAAAGACATCCTGTAGTCTGTACAGACAAACCGACATCCTGTAGTCTGTACAGAAAAACCGACATCCTGTAGTCTGTACAGAAAAACCGACATCCTGTAGTCTGTACAGACAAACCGACATCCTGTAGTCTGTACAGACAAACCGGCATCCTGTAGTCTGTACAGACAAACCGGCATCCTGTAGTCTGTATAGACAAATCGGCATCCTGTAGACTGTACAGACAAACCGGCATCCTGTAGTCTGTACAGAAAAACCGACATCCTGTAGTCTGTACAGACAAAACGACATCCTATAGTATGTATAGACAAAACGACATCCTGTAGTCTGTAGAGACAAACTGACATCCTGTAGTCTGTTCAGAGAAAACGACATCCTGTAATCTGTAGAGACAATACAACATCCTGTAGTCTGTACAGACGAACCGACTTCCTTAAGTCTGTACAGTCAGATCGACATCCTGTAATCTGTAGAGACTAAACAGCATCCTGTAGTCTGTACAGACGAACCGACATCCTTAAGTCTGTACAGTCAGACCGACATCCTGTAGTCTGTACAGACAAACCGACATCCTGTAGTCTGTAGAGACAAAAAGACATCCTGTAGTCTGTACAGACAAACCGACATCCTGTAGTCTGTACAGAAAAACCGACATCCTGTAGTCTGTACAGAAAAACCGACATCCTGTAGTCTGTACAGACAAAAAGACATCCTGTAGTCTGTACAGACAAACCGACATTCTGTAGTCTGTACAGAAACACCGACATCCTGTAGTCTGTACAGACAAAAAGACATCCTGTAGTCTGTACAGACAAACCGACATCCTGTAGTCTGTACAGACAAACCGACATCCTGTAGTCTGTACAGAAAAACCGACATCCTGTAGTCTGTACAGAAAAACCGACATCCTGTAGTCTGTACAGACAAACCGACATCCTGTAGTCTGTACAGACAAACCGGCATCCTGTAGTCTGTACAGACAAACCGGCATCCTGTAGTCTGTATAGACAAATCGGCATCCTGTAGACTGTACAGACAAACCGGCATCCTGTAGTCTGTACAGAAAAACCGACATCCTGTAGTCTGTACAGACAAAACGACATCCTATAGTATGTATAGACAAAACGACATCCTGTAGTCTGTAGAGACAAACTGACATCCTGTAGTCTGTTCAGAGAAAACGACATCCTGTAATCTGTAGAGACAATACAACATCCTGTAGTCTGTACAGACGAACCGATTTCCTTAAGTCTGTACAGTCAGATCGACATCCTGTAATCTGTAGAGACTAAACAGCATCCTGTAGTCTGTACAGACGAACCGACATCCTTAAGTCTGTACAGTCAGACCGACATCCTGTAGTCTGTACAGACAAACCGACATCCTGTAGTCTGTAGAGACAAACCGACATCCTGTAGTCTGTACAGACAAACCGACATCCTGTAGTCTGTACAGACAAATCGACATCCTGTAGTCTGTACAGAAAAACCGACATCCTGAAGTCTGTACGGACAAATCGGCATCCTGTAGTCTGTACAGACAAACCGGCATCCTGTAGTCTGTACAGACAAATCGACATCCTGTAGTCTGTACAGACAAAACGACATCCTATAGTATGTATAGACAAAACGACATCCTGTAGTCTGTAGAGACAAACTGACATCCTGTAGTCTGTACAGACAAAAAGACATCCTGTAGTCTGTACAGACAAACTGACATCCTGTAGTCTGTACAGAAAAACCGACATCCTGTAGTCTGTACAGACAAACCCACATCCTGTAGTCTGTACAGACAAAAAGACATCCTGTAGTCTGTACAGACAAACCGACATCCTGTAGTCTGTACAGAAAAACCGACATCCTGTAGTCTGTACAGAAAAACCGACATCCTGTAGTCTGTACAGACAAACCGACATCCTGTAGTCTGTACAGACAAACCGGCATCCTGTAGTCTGTACAGACAAACCGGCATCCTGTAGTCTGTATAGACAAATCGGCATCCTGTAGACTGTACAGACAAACCGGCATCCTGTAGTCTGTACAGAAAAACCGACATCCTGTAGTCTGTACAGACAAAACGACATCCTATAGTATGTATAGACAAAACGACATCCTGTAGTCTGTAGAGACAAACTGACATCCTGTAGTCTGTTCAGAGAAAACGACATCCTGTAATCTGTAGAGACAATACAACATCCTGTAGTCTGTACAGACGAACCGACTTCCTTAAGTCTGTACAGTCAGATCGACATCCTGTAATCTGTAGAGACTAAACAGCATCCTGTAGTCTGTACAGACGAACCGACATCCTTAAGTCTGTACAGTCAGACCGACATCCTGTAGTCTGTACAGACAAACCGACATCCTGTAGTCTGTAGAGACAAACCGACATCCTGTAGTCTGTACAGACAAACCGACATCCTGTAGTCTGTACAGACAAATCGACATCCTGTAGTCTGTACAGACAAACCGACATCCTGTAGTCTGTACAGACAAACCCACATCCTGTAGTCTGTACAGACAAAAAGACATCCTGTAGTCTGTACAGACAAACCGACATCCTGTAGTCTGTAGAGAAAAACCGACATCCTGTAGTCTGTACAGAAAAACCGACATGCTGTAGTCTGTACAGACAAACCGACATCCTGTAGTCTGTACAGACAAACCGGTATCCTGTAGTCTGTACAGACAAACCGGCATCCTGTAGTCTGTACAGAAAAACCGACATCCTGAAGTCTGTACAGACAAATCGGCATCCTGTAGTCTGTACAGACAAACCGGCATCCTGTAGTCTGTACAGACAAATCGACATCCTGTAGTCTGTACAGACAAAACGACATCCTATAGTATGTATAGACAAAACGACATCCCGTAGTCTGTAGAGACAAACTGACATCCTGTAGTCTGTTCAGAGAAAACGACATCCTGTAATCTGTAGAGACTAAACAGCATCCTGTAGTCTGTACAGACGAACCGACTTCCTTAAGTCTGTACAATCAGATCGACATCCTGTAATCTGTAGAGACTATACAACATCCTGTAGTCTGTACAGACGAACCGACTTACTTAAGTCTGTACAGTCAGATCGACATCCTGTAATCTGTAGAGACTATACAACATCCTGTAGTCTGTACAGACGAACCGACATCCTTCAGTCTGTACAGTCAGACCGACATCCTGTAGTCTGTACAGACAAACCGACATCCTGTAGTCTGTACAGACAAAACGACATCCTATAGTATGTATAGACAAAACGACATCCTGTAGTCTGTACAGACAAAACGACATCCTATAGTATGTATAGACAAAACGACATCCTGTAGTCTGTACAGACAAACCGACATCCTGTAGTCTGTACAGACAAAACGACATCCTATAGTATGTATAGACAAAACGACATCCTGTAGTCTGTACAGACAAACCGGCATCCTGTAGTCTGTACAGACAAACCGATATCCTGTAGTCTGTACAGACAAAACGACATCCTATAGTATGTATAGACAAAACGACATCCTGTAGTCTGTAGAGACAAACTGACATCCTGTAGTCTGTTCAGAGAAAACGACATCCTGTAATCTGTAGAGACTAAACAGCATCCTGTAGTCTGTACAGACGAACCGACTTCCTTAAGTCTGTACAATCAGATCGACATCCTGTAATCTGTAGAGACTATACAACATCCTGTAGTCTGTACAGACGAACCGACTTACTTAAGTCTGTACAGTCAGATCGACATCCTGTAATCTGTAGAGACTATACAACATCCTGTAGTCTGTACAGACGAACCGACATCCTTCATTCTGTACAGTCAGACCGACATCCTGTAGTCTGTACAGACAAACCGACATCCTGTAGTCTGTACAGACAAACCGACATCCTGTAGTCTGTACAGACAAAACGACATCCTATAGTATGTATAGACAAAACGACATCCTGTAGTCTGTACAGACAAACCGACATCCTGTAGTCTGTACAGACAAAACGACATCCTATAGTATGTATAGACAAAACGACATCCTGTAGTCTGTACAGACAAACCGGCATCCTGTAGTCTGTACAGACAAACCGATATCCTGTAGTCTGTACAGACAAAACGACATCCTATAGTATGTATAGACAAAACGACATCCTGTAGTCTGTAGAGACAAACTGACATCCTGTAGTCTGTTCAGAGAAAACGACATCCTGTAATCTGTAGAGACTAAACAGCATCCTGTAGTCTGTACAGACGAACCGACTTCCTTAAGTCTGTACAATCAGATCGACATCCTGTAATCTGTAGAGACAATACAACATCCTGTAGTCTGTACAGACGAACCGACTTCCTTAAGTCTGTACAGTCAGATCGACATCCTGTAATCTGTACAGACAAACTGGCATCCTGTAGTCTGTACAGACAAACTGACATCCTGTAGTCTGTTCAGAGAAAACGACATCCTGTAATCTGTAGAGACTATACAACATCCTGTAGTCTGTACAGACGAACCGACTTCCTTAAGTCTGTACAGTCAGATCGACATCCTGTAGACTAAACAGCATCCTGTAGTCTGTACAGACGAACCGACTTCCTTAAGTCTGTACAATCAATTGTCTGTACAGACTACAGGATATCCTGTAGACTGTACCGACGTCTGAACAGACAAACCGATATCCTGTAGTCTGTACAGACAAACCGACATCCTGTAGTCTGTACAGACAAACCGGCATCCTGTAGTCTGTACAGACAAACCGACATCCTGTAGACTGTACAGACAAACCGGCATCCTGTAGTCTGTACAGACAAACCGGCATCCTGTAGTCTGTACAGAAAAACCGACATCCTGTAGTCTGTACAGACAAAACGACATCCTATAGTATGTATAGACAAAACGACATCCTGTAGTCTGTAGAGACAAACTGACATCCTGTAGTCTGTTCAGAGAAAACGACATCCTGTAATCTGTAGAGACTATACAACATCCTGTAGTCTGTACAGACGAACCGACTTCCTTAAGTCTGTACAGTCAGATCGACATCCTGTAGTCTGTACAGACAAACTGGCATCCTGTAGTCTGTACAGACAAACCGACATCCTGTAGTCTGTACAGACAAACCGACATCCTGTAGTTTGTAGAGACAAACCGACATCCTGTAGTCTGTATAGACAAAACGACATTCTGTAGTCTGTACAGACAAACTGACATCCTGTAGTCTGCACACCCAAACCGACATCCTGTAGTCTCTAGAGACACACCGACATCCTGAGGTCTGTACAGACAAACCGACATCCTGTAGTCTGTACAGACAAACTGACATCCTGTAGTCTGTATAGACACACCGACATCCTGTAGTCTGCACAGACAAACGGACATCCTTTATCTGTACAGGCACACCGACATCCTGTAAGGTGTGCAGACACACCGACATCCTGTAGTCTGTTCAGAGAAAACGACATCCTGTAATCTGTAGAGACAATACAACATCCTGTAGTCTGTACAGACGAACCGACTTCCTTAAGTCTGTACAGTCAGATCGACATCCTGTAATCTGTAGAGACTAAACAGCATCCTGTAGTCTGTACAGACGAACCGACATCCTTAAGTCTGTACAGTCAGACCGACATCCTGTAGTCAGTACAGACAAACCGACATCCTGTAGTCTGTAGAGACAAACCGACATCCTGTAGTCTGTACAGACAAACCGACATCCTGTAGTCTGTACAGACAAATCGACATCCTGTAGTCTGTACAGACAAACCGACATCCTGTAGTCTGTACAGACAAACCCACATCCTGTAGTCTGTACAGACAAAAAGACATCCTGTAGTCTGTACAGACAAACCGACATCCTGTAGTCTGTAGAGAAAAACCGACATCCTGTAGTCTGTACAGAAAAACCGACATGCTGTAGTCTGTACAGACAAACCGACATCCTGTAGTCTGTACAGACAAACCGGTATCCTGTAGTCTGTACAGACAAACCGGCATCCTGTAGTCTGTACAGAAAAACCGACATCCTGAAGTCTGTACAGACAAATCGGCATCCTGTAGTCTGTACAGACAAACCGGCATCCTGTAGTCTGTACAGACAAATCGACATCCTGTAGTCTGTACAGACAAAACGACATCCTATAGTATGTATAGACAAAACGACATCCTGTAGTCTGTAGAGACAAACTGACATCCTGTAGTCTGTTCAGAGAAAACGACATCCTGTAATCTGTAGAGACTAAACAGCATCCTGTAGTCTGTACAGACGAACCGACTTCCTTAAGTCTGTACAATCAGATCGACATCCTGTAATCTGTAGAGACTATACAACATCCTGTAGTCTGTACAGACGAACCGACTTACTTAAGTCTGTACAGTCAGATCGACATCCTGTAATCTGTAGAGACTATACAACATCCTGTAGTCTGTACAGACGAACCGACATCCTTCAGTCTGTACAGTCAGACCGACATCCTGTAGTCTGTACAGACAAACCGACATCCTGTAGTCTGTACAGACAAAACGACATCCTATAGTATGTATAGACAAAACGACATCCTGTAGTCTGTACAGACAAAACGACATCCTATAGTATGTATAGACAAAACGACATCCTGTAGTCTGTACAGACAAACCGACATCCTGTAGTCTGTACAGACAAAACGACATCCTATAGTATGTATAGACAAAACGACATCCTGTAGTCTGTACAGACAAACCGGCATCCTGTAGTCTGTACAGACAAACCGATATCCTGTAGTCTGTACAGACAAAACGACATCCTATAGTATGTATAGACAAAACGACATCCTGTAGTCTGTAGAGACAAACTGACATCCTGTAGTCTGTTCAGAGAAAACGACATCCTGTAATCTGTAGAGACTAAACAGCATCCTGTAGTCTGTACAGACGAACCGACTTCCTTAAGTCTGTACAATCAGATCGACATCCTGTAATCTGTAGAGACTATACAACATCCTGTAGTCTGTACAGACGAACCGATTTACTTAAGTCTGTACAGTCAGATCGACATCCTGTAATCTGTAGAGACTATACAACATCCTGTAGTCTGTACAGACGAACCGACATCCTTCAGTCTGTACAGTCAGACCGACATCCTGTAGTCTGTACAGACAAACCGACATCCTGTAGTCTGTACAGACAAAACGACATCCTATAGTATGTATAGACAAAACGACATCCTGTAGTCTGTACAGACAAACCGGCATCCTGTAGTCTGTACAGACAAACCGATATCCTGTAGTCTGTACAGACAAAACGACATCCTATAGTATGTAAAGACAAAACGACATCCTGTAGTCTGTAGAGACAAACTGACATCCTGTAGTCTGTTCAGAGAAAACGACATCCTGTAATCTGTAGAGACTAAACAGCATCCTGTAGTCTGTACAGACGAACCGACTTCCTTAAGTCTGTACAATCAGATCGACATCCTGTAATCTGTAGAGACAATACAACATCCTGTAGTCTGTACAGACGAACCGACTTCCTTAAGTCTGTACAGTCAGATCGACATCCTGTAATCTGTACAGACAAACTGGCATCCTGTAGTCTGTACAGACAAACTGACATCCTGTAGTCTGTTCAGAGAAAACGACATCCTGTAATCTGTAGAGACTATACAACATCCTGTAGTCTGTACAGACGAACCGACTTCCTTAAGTCTGTACAGTCAGATCGACATCCTGTAGACTAAACAGCATCCTGTAGTCTGTACAGACGAACCGACTTCCTTAAGTCTGTACAATCAATTGTCTGTACAGACTACAGGATATCCTGTAGACTGTACCGACGTCTGAAGAGACAAACCGATATCCTGTAGTCTGTACAGACAAACCGACATCCTGTAGTCTGTACAGACAAACCGGCATCCTGTAGTCTGTACAGACAAACCGACATCCTGTAGACTGTACAGACAAACCGGCATCCTGTAGTCTGTACAGACAAACCGGCATCCTGTAGTCTGTACAGAAAAACCGACATCCTGTAGTCTGTACAGACAAAACGACATCCTATAATATGTATAGACAAAACGACATCCTGTAGTCTGTAGAGACAAACTGACATCCTGTAGTCTGTTCAGAGAAAACGACATCCTGTAATCTGTAGAGACTATACAACATCCTGTAGTCTGTACAGACGAACCGACTTCCTTAAGTCTGTACAGTCAGATCGACATCCTGTAGTCTGTATAGACAAACTGGCATCCTGTAGTCTGTACAGACA
>JAPPUL010000051.1:0-29045 GCA_026874595.1 Sipunculus nudus | reverse complement strand
TACAGACTACAGGATTACAGTTTGTCTGTACAGACTACAGGATGTCGGTTTTGTCTGTACAGACTACAGGATGTCGGTTTTGTCTGTACAGACTACAGGATCTCGGTTTGTCTGTACAGACTATAGGATGTCAGTTTGTCTGTACAGACTACAGGATGTCGGTCTTACTGTACAGATTTAAGGAAGTCGGTTCGTCTGTACAGACTACAGGATGTTGTATAGTCTCTACAGATTACAGGATGACGACCTGACTGTACAGACTTAAGGAAGTCGGTTCGTCTGTACAGACTACAGGATGTTGTATAGTCTCTACAGATTACAGGATGTCCGTTTGTCTGTGCAGACTACAGGATGTCGGTGTGTCTGTACAGACTACAGGATGTCGGTCTGACTGTACAGACTTAAGGAAGTCGGTTCGTCTGTACTGTACAGACTACAGGATGCTGTTTAGTCTCTACAGATTACAGGATGTCGTTTTCTCTGTACAGACTACAGGATGTCAGTTTGTCTCTACAGACTACAGGATGTCGGTTTGTCTGTACAGACTACAGGATGTCAGTTTGTCTGTATAGACCACAGTAAGTCGGTTTGTCTGTACAGACTACAGGATGTCAGTTTGTCTGTACAGACTACAGGATGTCGGTTTGAATGTACAGACTACAGGATTACAGTTTGTCTGTACAGACTACAGGATGTCGGTTTTGTCTGTACAGACTACAGGATGTCGGTTTTTCTGTACAGACTACAGGATGCCGGTTTGTCTGTACAGACTACAGGATGTCGGTTTGTCTGTACAGACTACAGGATGCCGGTTTGTCTGTACAGACTACAGGATGTCTGTTTGTCTGTACAGACTTCAGGATGTCGGTTTGTATGTACAGACTACAGGATGTCAGTTTGTCTGTACAGACCACAGGAAGTCGGTTTGTCTGTACAGACTACAGGATGTCAGTTTGTCTGTACAGACTTTATTATGTCGTTTTGTCTGTACAGACTACAGTATGTCAATTTTTCTGTATAGACTACAGGATGTCGGTTTGACTGTACAGACTCAAGGTTTACAGTTTGTCTGTACAGACTACAGGATGTCGGTTTTGTCTGTACAAACTACAGGATGTCGGTTTGTCTGTACAGACTACAGGATGTCAGTTTGTTTGTACAGAGTACAGGAAGTCGGTTTGTCTCAACAGACTACAAGATGTCGGTTTGTCTGTACATACTTCAGGATGTCGTTTTGTCTGTACAGACTAGTGGATGTCGGTTTGGGTGTGCAGACTACAGGATGTCGGTGTGTCTATACAGACTACAGAATGTCGGTTTACCTGTACAGACTACAGGATGTAAGTTTGTGTGTGCAGACACTACAGGATAGCAGTTTGTCTGTGCAGACTACAGGATGTCGGTGTGTCTATACAGACTTAAGGATGTCGGTGTGTCTGCACACCTTACAGGATGTCGGTGTGCCTGTACAGATAAAGGATGTCAGTTTGTCTGTACAGACTAAAGGACGTCGGTGTGTATGCACACACTACAGGATGTCGGTGTGTCTATACAGACTACAGGATGTCAGTTTGTCTGTACAGACTACAGGATGTCGGTTTGTCTGTACAGACCTCAGGATGTCGGTGTGTCTCTAGAGACTACAGGATGTCGGTTTGGGTGTGCAGACTACAGGATGTCAGTTTGTCTGTACAGACTACAGAATGTCGTTTTGTCTATACAGACTACAGGATGTCGGTTTGTTTCTACAAACTACAGGATGTCTGTTTGTCTTTACAGACTACAGGATGTCAGTTTGTCTGTACAGACCACAGGAAGTCGGTTTGTCTGTACAGACTACAGGATGTCAGTTTGTCTGAACAGACTTCAGCATGTTGTTTTGTCTGTAAAGACTATAGGATGTCGTTTTGTCTTTACAGATTCTAGGATGTCGGTTTGTCTGTACAGACTCCAGGATGTCAGCTTGTCTGTACAGACCACAGGAAGTCGGTTTTTCTGTACAGACTACAGGATGTCAGTTTGTCTGTACAGACTTCAGGATGTCGTTTTGTCTGTACAGACTATAGGATGTCGGTTTGGGTGTGCAGACTACAGGATGAAGGTGTGTCTATACAGACTACAGAATGTCGGTTTACCTGTACAGACTACAGGATGTAAGTTTGTGTGTGCAGACTACAGGATGTCAGTTTCTCTGTGGAGACTACAGGATGTGGGTGTGTCTATACAGACTTAAGGATGTCGGTGTGTCTGCACACACTACAGGATGTCGGTGTGCCTGTACAGATAAAGGATGTCAGTTTGTCTGTACAGACAAAAGGATGTCGGTGTGTATGCACACACTACAGGATGTCGGTTTTTCTGTCCAGACTAAGGATGTCAGTTTTGTCTGTACAGACTTCAGGATGTCGTTTTGTCTGTACAGACTAGAGGATGTCGGTTTGGGTGTGCAGACTACAGGATGTCGGTGTGTCTATACAGATTACAGAATGTCGGTTTACCTGTACAGACTACAGGATGTAAGTTTGTGTGTGCAGACTACAGGATGTCAGTTTGTCTGTGCAGACTACAGGATGTCGGTGTGTCTATACAGACTAAAGGATGTCGGTGTGTCTGCACACCTTACAGGATGTCGGTGTGCCTGTACAGACCTCAGGATGTCGGTTTGTCTGTACAGACTAAAGGATGTCGGTGTGTATGCACACACTACAGGATGTCGGTGTGTCTATACAGACTACAGGATGTCAGTTTGTCTGTACAGACTACAGGATGTCGGTTTGTCTGTACAGACCTCAGGATGTCGGTGTGTCTCTAGAGACTACAGGATGTCGGTTTGGGTGTGCAGACTACAGGATGTCAGTTTGTCTGTACAGACTACAGAATGTCGTTTTGTCTATACAGACTACAGGATGTCGGTTTGTCTCTACAAACTACAGGATGTCGGTTTGTCTGTACAGACTACAGGATGTCGGTTTGTCTGTACAGACTACAGGATGCCAGTTTGTCTGTACAGACTACAGGATGTCGATCTGACTGTACAGACTTAAGGAAGTCGGTTCGTCTGTACAGACTACAGGATGTTGTATAGTCTCTACAGATTACAGGATGTCGATCTGATTGTACAGACTTAAGGAAGTCGGTTCGTCTGTACAGACTACAGGATGTTGTATAGTCTCTACAGATTACAGGATGTCGTTTTCTCTGAACAGACTACAGGATGTCAGTTTGTCTCTACAGACTACAGGATGTCGTTTTGTCTATACATACTATAGGATGTCGTTTTGTCTGTACAGACTACAGGATGTCGGTTTTTCTGTACAGACTACAGGATGCCGGTTTGTCTGTACAGACTACAGGATGCCGGTTTGTCTGTACAGTCTACAGGATGTCGGTTTGTCTGTACAGACTACAGGATGCCGGTTTGTCTGTACAGACTACAGGATGTCGGTTTGTCTGTACAGACTACAGGATATCGGTTTGTCTGTTCAGACTACAGGATGTCGGTTTTTCTGTACAGACTACAGGATGTCGGTTTTTCTAGACAGACTACAGGATGTCGGTTTGTCTGTACAGACTACAGGATGTCTTTATGTCTGTACAGACTACAGGATGTGGGTTTATCTGTACAGACTACAGGATGTCGGTTTGTCTGTACAGACTACAGGATGTCGATTTGTCTGTACAGACTACAGGATGTCGATTTGTCTGTACAGACTACAGGATGTCGGTTTGTCTGTACAGACTACAGGATGTCGGTTTGTCTGTACAGACTACAGGATGTCGGTCTGACTGTACAGACTTAAGGATGTCGGTTCGTCTGTACAGACTACAGGATGCTGTTTAGTCTCTACAGATTATAGGATGTCGATCTGAATGTACAGACTTAAGGAAGTTGGTTCGTCTGTACAGACTACAGGATGTTGTATAGTCTCTACAGATTACAGGATGTCGTTTTCTCTGAACAGACTACAGGATGTCAGTTTGTCTGTACAGACTACAGGATGTCGATCTGACTGTACAGACTTAAGGAAGTCGGTTCGTCTGTACAGACTACAGGATGCTGTTTAGTTCTTACAGATTACAGGATGTCGGTCTGACTGTACAGACTTAAGGAAGTCGGTTCGTCTGTACAGACTACAGGATGTTTTATAGTCTCTACAGATTACAGGATGTCGATCTGACTGTACAGACTTAAGGAAGTCGGTTCGTCTGTACAGACTACAGGATGTTGTATAGTCTCTACAGATTACAGGATGTCGTTTTCTCTGAACAGACTACAGGATGTCAGTTTGTCTGTACAGACTACAGGATGCCAGTTTGTCTGTACAGATTACAGGATGTCGATCTGACTGTACAGACTACAGGATGTCGGTTTGTCTGTACAGACTACAGGATGTCGGTGTGTCTCTACAGACTACAGGATGTCGGTTCGTCTGTACAGACTACAGGATGTCGGTTTGTCTCTACAGATTACAGGATGTCGATCTGACTGTACAGACTTAAGGAAGTCGGTTCGTCTGTACAGACTACAGGATGTTGTTTTGTCTGTACAGACTACAGATGTCGTTTTGTCTGTACAGACTACAGGATGTCGGTTTGGGTGTGCAGACTACAGGATGTCGGTGTGTCTATACAGACTACAGAATGTCGGTTTACCTGTACAGACTACAGGATGTAAGTTTGTGTGTGCAGACTACAGGATGTCCGTTTGTCTGTGCAGACTACAGGATGTCGGTGTGTCTGTACAGACTACAGGATGTCGGTCTGACTGTACAGATTTAAGGAAGTCGGTTCGTCTGTACTGTACAGACTACAGGATGCTGTTTAGTCTCTACAGATTACAGGATGTTTTCTCTGTACAGACTACAGATGTCAGTTTGTCTCTACAGACTACAGGATGTCGGTTTGTCTGTACAGACTACAGGATGTCAGTTTGTCTGTATAGACCACAGTAAGTCGGTTTGTCTGTACAGACTACAGGATGTCAATTTGTCTGTACAGACTACAGGATTACAGTTTGTCTGTACAGACTACAGGATGTCGGTTTTGTCTGTACAGACTACAGGATCTCGGTTTGTCTGTACAGACTATAGGATGTCAGTTTGTCTGTACAGACTACAGGATGTCGGTCTTACTGTACAGATTTAAGGAAGTCGGTTCGTCTGTACAGACTACAGGATGTTGTATAGTCTCTACAGATTACAGGATGACGACCTGACTGTACAGACTTAAGGAAGTCGGTTCGTCTGTACAGACTACAGGATGTTGTATAGTCTCTACAGATTACAGGATGTCCGTTTGTCTGTGCAGACTACAGGATGTCGGTGTGTCTGTACAGACTACAGGATGTCGGTCTGACTGTACAGACTTAAGGAAGTCGGTTCGTCTGTACTGTACAGACTACAGGATGCTGTTTAGTCTCTACAGATTACAGGATGTCGTTTTCTCTGTACAGACTACAGGATGTCAGTTTGTCTCTACAGACTACAGGATGTCGGTTTGTCTGTACAGACTACAGGATGTCAGTTTGTCTGTATAGACCACAGTAAGTCGGTTTGTCTGTACAGACTACAGGATGTCAGTTTGTCTGTACAGACTACAGGATGTCGGTTTGAATGTACAGACTACAGGATTACAGTTTGTCTGTACAGACTACAGGATGTCGGTTTTGTCTGTACAGACTACAGGATCTCGGTTTGTCTGTACAGACTTCAGGATGTCGTTTTGTCTATACATACTATAGAATGTCGTTTTGTCTGTACAGACTACAGGATCTCGGTTTGTCTGTACAGACTTCCGGATGTCGTTTTGTCTATACATAGTATAGGATGTCGTTTTGTCTGTACAGACTACAGGATCTCGGTTTGTCTGTACAGACTTCAGGATGTCGTTTTGTCTATACATACTATAGGATGTCGTTTTGTCTGTACAGACTACAGGATGTCGGTTTTTCTGTACAGACTTCAGGATGTCGGTTTGTCTGTACAGAATACAGGGTGCCGATTTGTCTATACAGACTACAGGATGCCGGTTTGTCTGTACAGACTACCGGGTGCCGATTTGTCTGTACAGACTACAGGATGTCGGTTTGTATGTACAGACTACACTATGTCAGTTTGTCTGTACAGACCACAGGAAGTCGGTTTGTCTGTACAGACTACAGGATGTCAGTTTGTCTGTACAGACTTTATTATGTCGTTTTGTCTGTACAGACTACAGTATGTCAATTTTTCTGTATAGACTACAGGATGTCGGTTTGACTGTACAGACTCAAGGTTTACAGTTTGTCTGTACAGACTACAGGATGTCGGTTTTGTCTGTACAAACTACAGGATGTCGGTTTGTCTGTACAGACTACAGGATGTCAGTTTGTTTGTACAGAGTACAGGAAGTCGGTTTGTCTCAACAGACTACAAGATGTCGGTTTGTCTGTACATACTTCAGGATGTCGTTTTGTCTGTACAGACTAGTGGATGTCGGTTTGGGTGTGCAGACTACAGGATGTCGGTGTGTCTATACAGACTACAGAATGTCGGTTTACCTGTACAGACTACAGGATGTAAGTTTGTGTGTGCAGACACTACAGGATAGCAGTTTGTCTGTGCAGACTACAGGATGTCGGTGTGTCTATACAGACTTAAGGATGTCGGTGTGTCTGCACACCTTACAGGATGTCGGTGTGCCTGTACAGATAAAGGATGTCAGTTTGTCTGTACAGACTAAAGGACGTCGGTGTGTATGCACACACTACAGGATATTGGTGTGTCTATACAGACTACAGGATGTCAGTTTGCCTGTACAGACTACAGGATGTCGGTTTGTCTGTACAGACCTCAGGATGTCGGTGTGTCTCTAGAGACTACAGGATGTCGGTTTGGGTGTGCAGACTACAGGATGTCAGTTTGTCTGTACAGACTACAGAATGTCGTTTTGTCTATACAGACAACAGGATGTCGGTTTGTCTCTACAAACTACAGGATGTCTGTTTGTCTTTACAGACTACAGGATGTCAGTTTGTCTGTACAGACCACAGGAAGTCGGTTTGTCTGTACAGACTACAGGATGTCAGTTTGTCTGAACAGACTTCAGCATGTTGTTTTGTCTGTAAAGACTATAGGATGTCGTTTTGTCTTTACAGATTCTAGGATGTCGGTTTGTCTGTACAGACTCCAGGATGTCAGCTGGTCTGTACAGACCACAGGAAGTCGGTTTTTCTGTACAGACTACAGGATGTCAGTTTGTCTGTACAGACTTCAGGATGTCGTTTTGTCTGTACAGACTATAGGATGTCGGTTTGGGTGTGCAGACTACAGGATGAAGGTGTGTCTATACAGACTACAGAATGTCGGTTTACCTGTACAGACTACAGGATGTAAGTTTGTGTGTGCAGACTACAGGATGTCAGTTTCTCTGTGGAGACTACAGGATGTGGGTGTGTCTATACAGACTAAAGGATGTCGGTGTGTCTGCACACACTACAGGATGTCGGTGTGCCTGTACAGATAAAGGATGTCAGTTTGTCTGTACAGACTAAAGGATGTCGGTGTGTATGCACACACTACAGGATGTCGGTTTTTCTGTCCAGACTAAGGATGTCAGTTTGTCTGTACAGACTTCAGGATATCGTTTTGTCTGTACAGACTAGAGGATGTCGGTTTGGGTGTGCAGACTACAGGATGTCGGTGTGTCTATACAGATTACAGAATGTCGGTTTACCTGTACAGACTACAGGATGTAAGTTTGTGTGTGCAGACTACAGGATGTCAGTTTGTCTGTGCAGACTACAGGATGTCGGTGTGTCTATACAGACTAAAGGATGTCGGTGTGTCTGCACACCTTACAGGATGTCGGTGTGCCTGTACAGATAAAGGATGTCAGTTTGTCTGTACAGACTAAAGGATGTCGGTGTGTATGCACACACTACAGGATGTCGGTGTGTCTATACAGACTACAGGATGTCAGTTTGTCTGTACAGACTACAGGATGTCGGTTTGTCTGTACAGACCTCAGGATGTCGGTGTGTCTCTAGAGACTACAGGATGTCGGTTTGGGTGTGCAGACTACAGGATGTCAGTTTGTCTGTACAGACTACAGAATGTCGTTTTGTCTATACAGACTACAGGATGTCGGTTTGTCTCTACAAACTACAGGATGTCGGTTTGTCTCTACAAACTACAGGATGTCGGTTTGTCTGTACAGACTACAGGATGCCAGTTTGTCTGTACAGACTACAGGATGTCGATCTGACTGTACAGACTTAAGGAAGTCGGTTCGTCTGTACAGACTACAGGATGTTGTATAGTCTCTACAGATTACAGGATGTCGATCTGATTGTACAGACTTAAGGAAGTCGGTTCGTCTGTACAGACTACAGGATGTTGTATAGTCTCTACAGATTACAGGATGTCGTTTTCTCTGAACAGACTACAGGATGTCAGTTTGTCTCTACAGACTACAGGATGTCGTTTTGTCTATACATACTATAGGATGTCGTTTTGTCTGTACAGACTACAGGATGTCGGTTTTTCTGTACAGACTATAAGATGCCGGTTTGTCTGTACAGACTACAGGATGCCGGTTTGTCTGTACAGTCTACAGGATGTCGGTTTGTCTGTACAGACTACAGGATGCCGGTTTGTCTGTACAGACTACAGGATGTCGGTATGTCTGTACAGACTACAGGATATCGGTTTGTCTGTTCAGACTACAGGATGTCGGTTTTTCTGTTCAGACTACAGGATGTCGGTTTTTCTGTACAGACTACAGGATGTCGGTTTGTCTGTACAGACTACAGGATGTCTTTATGTCTGTACAGACTACAGGATGTGGGTTTATCTGTACAGACTACAGGATGTCGGTTTGTCTGTACAGACTACAGGATGTCGATTTGTCTGTACAGACTACAGGATGTCGATTTGTCTGTACAGACTACAGGATGTCGGTTTGTCTGTACAGACTCCAGGATGTCAGCTTGTCTGTACAGACCACAGGAAGTCGGTTTTTCTGTACAGACTACAGGATGTCAGTTTGTCTGTACAGACTTCGGGATGTCGTTTTGTCTGTACAGACTATAGGATGTCGGTTTGTGTGTGCAGACTACAGGATGAAGGTGTGTCTATACAGACTACAGAATGTCGGTTTACCTGTACAGACTACAGGATGTAAGTTTGTGTGTGCAGACTACAGGATGTCAGTTTCTCTGTGGAGACTACAGGATGTGGGTGTGTCTATACAGACTAAAGGATGTCGGTGTGTCTGCACACACTACAGGATGTCGGTGTGCCTGTACAGATAAAGGATGTCAGTTTGTCTGTACAGACTAAAGGATGTCGGTGTGTATGCACACACTACAGGATGTCGGTTTTTCTGTCCAGACTAAGGATGTCAGTTTGTCTGTACAGACTTCAGGATGTCGTTTTGTCTGTACAGACTAGAGGATGTCGGTTTGGGTGTGCAGACTACAGGATGTCGGTGTGTCTATACAGATTACAGAATGTCGGTTTACCTGTACAGACTACAGGATGTAAGTTTGTGTGTGCAGACTACAGGATGTCAGTTTGTCTGTGCAGACTACAGGATGTCGGTGTGTCTATACAGACTAAAGGATGTCGGTGTGTCTGCACACCTTACAGGATGTCGGTGTGCCTGTACAGATAAAGGATGTCCGTTTGTCTGTGCAGACTACAGGATGTCGGTGTGTCTATACAGACTACAGGATGTCAGTTTGTCTGTACAGACTACAGGATGTCGGTTTGTCTGTACAGACCTCAGGATGTCGGTGTGTCTCTAGAGACTACAGGATGTCGGTTTGGGTGTGCAGACTACAGGATGTCAGTTTGTCTGTACAGACTACAGAATGTCGTTTTGTCTATACAGACTACAGGATGTCGGTTTGTCTCTACAAACTACAGGATGTCGGTTTGTCTGTACAGACTACAGGATGTCGGTTTGTCTGTACAGACTACAGGATGCCAGTTTGTCTATACAGACTACAGGATGTCGATCTGACTGTACAGACTTAAGGAAGTCGGTTCGTCTGTACAGACTACAGGATGTTGTATAGTCTCTACAGATTACAGGATGTCGTTTTCTCTGAACAGACTACAGGATGTCAGTTTGTCTCTACAGACTACAGGATGTCGTTTTGTCTATACATATTATAGGATGTCGTTTTGTCTGTACAGACTACAGGATGTCGGTTTTTCTGTACAGACTACAGGATGCCGGTTTGTCTGTACAGACTACAGGATGCCGGTTTGTCTGTACAGTCTACAGGATGTCGGTTTGTCTGTACAGACTACAGGATGCCGGTTTGTCTGTACAGACTACAGGATGTCGGTTTGTCTGTACAGACTACAGGATATCGGTTTGTCTCTTCAGACGTCGGTACAGTCTACAGGATATCCTGTAGTCTGTACAGACAATTGATTGTACAGACTTAAGGAAGTCGGTTCGTCTGTACAGACTACAGGATGCTGTTTAGTCTACAGGATGTCGATCTGACTGTACAGACTTAAGGAAGTCGGTTCGTCTGTACAGACTACAGGATGTTGTATAGTCTCTACAGATTACAGGATGTCGTTTTCTCTGAACAGACTACAGGATGTCAGTTTGTCTGTACAGACTACAGGATGCCAGTTTGTCTGTACAGATTACAGGATGTCGATCTGACTGTACAGACTTAAGGAAGTCGGTTCGTCTGTACAGACTACAGGATGTTGTATTGTCTCTACAGATTACAGGATGTCGATCTGATTGTACAGACTTAAGGAAGTCGGTTCGTCTGTACAGACTACAGGATGCTGTTTAGTCTCTACAGATTACAGGATGTCGTTTTCTCTGAACAGACTACAGGATGTCAGTTTGTCTCTACAGACTACAGGATGTCGTTTTGTCTTTACATACTATAGGATGTCGTTTTGTCTGTACAGACTACAGGATATCGGTTTGTCTGTACAGACTACAGGATGCCGGTTTGTCTGTACAGACTACAGGATGTCGTTTTGTCTATACATACTATAGGATGTCGTTTTGTCTGTACAGACTACAGGATGTCGGTTTGTCTGTACAGACTACAGGATGTCGGTCTGACTGTACAGACTGAAGGATGTCGGTTCGTCTGTACAGACTACAGGATGTTGTATAGTCTCTACAGATTACAGGATGTCGATCTGACTGTACAGACTTAAGTAAATCGGTTCGTCTGTACAGACTACAGGATGTTGTATAGTCTCTACAGATTACAGGATGTCGATCTGATTGTACAGACTTAAGGAAGTCGGTTCGTCTGTACAGACTACAGGATGCTGTTTAGTCTCTACAGATTACAGGATGTCGTTTTCTCTGAACAGACTACAGGATGTCAGTTTGTCTCTACAGACTACAGGATGTCGTTTTGTCTATACATACTATAGGATGTCGTTTTGTCTGTACAGACTACAGGATATCGGTTTGTCTGTACAGACTACAGGATGCCGGTTTGTCTGTACAGACTACAGGATGTCGTTTTGTCTATACATACTATAGGATGTCGTTTTGTCTGTACAGACTACAGGATGTCGGTTTGTCTGTACAGACTACAGGATGTCGTTTTGTCTATACATACTATAGGATGTCGTTTTGTCTGTACAGACTACAGGATGTCGTTTTGTCTATACATACTATAGGATGTCGTTTTGTCTGTACAGACTACAGGATGTCGGTTTGTCTGTACAGACTACAGGATGTCGGTCTGACTGTACAGACTGAAGGATGTCGGTTCGTCTGTACAGACTACAGGATGTTGTATAGTCTCTACAGATTACAGGATGTCGATCTGACTGTACAGACTTAAGTAAGTCGGTTCGTCTGTACAGACTACAGGATGTTGTATAGTCTCTACAGATTACAGGATGTCGATCTGATTGTACAGACTTAAGGAAGTCGGTTCGTCTGTACAGACTACAGGATGCTGTTTAGTCTCTACAGATTACAGGATGTCGTTTTCTCTGAACAGACTACAGGATGTCAGTTTGTCTCTACAGACTACAGGATGTCGTTTTGTCTATACATACTATAGGATGTCGTTTTGTCTGTACAGACTACAGGATGTCGATTTGTCTGTACAGACTACAGGATGCCGGTTTGTCTGTACAGACTACAGGATGCCGATTTGTCTGTACAGACTTCAGGATGTCGGTTTTTCTGTACAGACTACAGGATGCCGGTTTGTCTGTACAGACTACAGGATACCGGTTTGTCTGTACAGACTACAGGATGTCGGTTTGTCTGTACAGACTACAGCATGTCGGTTTTTCTGTACAGACTACAGGATGTCGGTTTTTCTCTACAGACTACAGGATGTCGGTTTGTCTGTACAGACTACAGGATGTCTTTTTGTCTGTACAGACTACAGGATGTGGGTTTGTCTGTACAGACTACAGGATGTCGGTTTGTCTGTACAGACTACAGGATGTCGATTTGTCTGTACAGACTACAGGATGTCGGTTTGTCTGTACAGACTACAGGATGTCGGTTTGTCTCTACAGACTACAGGATGTCGGTTTGTCTGTACTGACTACAGGATGTCGGTCTGACTGTACAGACTTAAGGATGTCGGTTCGTCTGTACAGACTACAGGATGCTGTTTAGTCTCTACAGATTACAGGATGTCGATCTGACTGTACAGACTTAAGGAAGTCGGTTCGTCTGTACAGACTACAGGATGTTGTATTGTCTCTACAGATTACAGGATGTCGTTTTCTCTGAACAGACTACAGGATGTCGGTGTGTCTGCACACCTTACAGGATGTCGGTGTGCCTGTACAGATAAAGGATGTCCGTTTGTCTGTGCAGACTACAGGATGTCGGTGTGTCTATACAGACTACAGGATGTCAGTTTGTCTGTACAGACTACAGGATGTCGGTTTGTCTGTACAGACCTCAGGATGTCGGTGTGTCTCTAGAGACTACAGGATGTCGGTTTGGGTGTGCAGACTACAGGATGTCAGTTTGTCTGTACAGACTACAGAATGTCGTTTTGTCTATACAGACTACAGGATGTCGGTTTGTCTCTACAAACTACAGGATGTCGGTTTGTCTGTACAGACTACAGGATGTCGGTTTGTCTCTACAAACTACAGGATGTCGGTTTGTCTCTACAAACTACAGGATGTCGGTTTGTCTGTACAGACTACAGGATGCCAGTTTGTCTGTACAGACTACAGGATGTCGATCTGACTGTACAGACTTAAGGAAGTCGGTTCGTCTGTACAGACTACAGGATGTTGTATAGTCTCTACAGATTACAGGATGTCGATCTGATTGTACAGACTTAAGGAAGTCGGTTCGTCTGTACAGACTACAGGATGTTGTATAGTCTCTACAGATTACAGGATGTCGTTTTCTCTGAACAGACTACAGGATGTCAGTTTGTCTCTACAGACTACAGGATGTCGTTTTGTCTATACATACTATAGGATGTCGTTTTGTCTGTACAGACTACAGGATGTCGGTTTTTCTGTACAGACTATAAGATGCCGGTTTGTCTGTACAGACTACAGGATGCCGGTTTGTCTGTACAGTCTACAGGATGTCGGTTTGTCTGTACAGACTACAGGATGCCGGTTTGTCTGTACAGACTACAGGATGTCGGTTTGTCTGTACAGACTACAGGATATCGGTTTGTCTGTTCAGACTACAGGATGTCGGTTTTTCTGTTCAGACTACAGGATGTCGGTTTTTCTGTACAGACTACAGGATGTCGGTTTGTCTGTACAGACTACAGGATGTCTTTATGTCTGTACAGACTACAGGATGTGGGTTTATCTGTACAGACTACAGGATGTCGGTTTGTCTGTACAGACTACAGGATGTCGATTTGTCTGTACAGACTACAGGATGTCGATTTGTCTGTACAGACTACAGGATGTCGGTTTGTCTGTACAGACTCCAGGATGTCAGCTTGTCTGTACAGACCACAGGAAGTCGGTTTTTCTGTACAGACTACAGGATGTCAGTTTGTCTGTACAGACTTCGGGATGTCGTTTTGTCTGTACAGACTATAGGATGTCGGTTTGTGTGTGCAGACTACAGGATGAAGGTGTGTCTATACAGACTACAGAATGTCGGTTTACCTGTACAGACTACAGGATGTAAGTTTGTGTGTGCAGACTACAGGATGTCAGTTTCTCTGTGGAGACTACAGGATGTGGGTGTGTCTATACAGACTAAAGGATGTCGGTGTGTCTGCACACACTACAGGATGTCGGTGTGCCTGTACAGATAAAGGATGTCAGTTTGTCTGTACAGACTAAAGGATGTCGGTGTGTATGCACACACTACAGGATGTCGGTTTTTCTGTCCAGACTAAGGATGTCAGTTTGTCTGTACAGACTTCAGGATGTCGTTTTGTCTGTACAGACTAGAGGATGTCGGTTTGGGTGTGCAGACTACAGGATGTCGGTGTGTCTATACAGATTACAGAATGTCGGTTTACCTGTACAGACTACAGGATGTAAGTTTGTGTGTGCAGACTACAGGATGTCAGTTTGTCTGTGCAGACTACAGGATGTCGGTGTGTCTATACAGACTAAAGGATGTCGGTGTGTCTGCACACCTTACAGGATGTCGGTGTGCCTGTACAGATAAAGGATGTCCGTTTGTCTGTGCAGACTACAGGATGTCGGTGTGTCTATACAGACTACAGGATGTCAGTTTGTCTGTACAGACTACAGGATGTCGGTTTGTCTGTACAGACCTCAGGATGTCGGTGTGTCTCTAGAGACTACAGGATGTCGGTTTGGGTGTGCAGACTACAGGATGTCAGTTTGTCTGTACAGACTACAGAATGTCGTTTTGTCTATACAGACTACAGGATGTCGGTTTGTCTCTACAAACTACAGGATGTCGGTTTGTCTGTACAGACTACAGGATGTCGGTTTGTCTGTACAGACTACAGGATGCCAGTTTGTCTATACAGACTACAGGATGTCGATCTGACTGTACAGACTTAAGGAAGTCGGTTCGTCTGTACAGACTACAGGATGTTGTATAGTCTCTACAGATTACAGGATGTCGTTTTCTCTGAACAGACTACAGGATGTCAGTTTGTCTCTACAGACTACAGGATGTCGTTTTGTCTATACATATTATAGGATGTCGTTTTGTCTGTACAGACTACAGGATGTCGGTTTTTCTGTACAGACTACAGGATGCCGGTTTGTCTGTACAGACTACAGGATGCCGGTTTGTCTGTACAGTCTACAGGATGTCGGTTTGTCTGTACAGACTACAGGATGCCGGTTTGTCTGTACAGACTACAGGATGTCGGTTTGTCTGTACAGACTACAGGATATCGGTTTGTCTCTTCAGACGTCGGTACAGTCTACAGGATATCCTGTAGTCTGTACAGACAATTGATTGTACAGACTTAAGGAAGTCGGTTCGTCTGTACAGACTACAGGATGCTGTTTAGTCTACAGGATGTCGATCTGACTGTACAGACTTAAGGAAGTCGGTTCGTCTGTACAGACTACAGGATGTTGTATAGTCTCTACAGATTACAGGATGTCGTTTTCTCTGAACAGACTACAGGATGTCAGTTTGTCTGTACAGACTACAGGATGCCAGTTTGTCTGTACAGATTACAGGATGTCGATCTGACTGTACAGACTTAAGGAAGTCGGTTCGTCTGTACAGACTACAGGATGTTGTATTGTCTCTACAGATTACAGGATGTCGATCTGATTGTACAGACTTAAGGAAGTCGGTTCGTCTGTACAGACTACAGGATGCTGTTTAGTCTCTACAGATTACAGGATGTCGTTTTCTCTGAACAGACTACAGGATGTCAGTTTGTCTCTACAGACTACAGGATGTCGTTTTGTCTTTACATACTATAGGATGTCGTTTTGTCTGTACAGACTACAGGATATCGGTTTGTCTGTACAGACTACAGGATGCCGGTTTGTCTGTACAGACTACAGGATGTCGTTTTGTCTATACATACTATAGGATGTCGTTTTGTCTGTACAGACTACAGGATGTCGGTTTGTCTGTACAGACTACAGGATGTCGGTCTGACTGTACAGACTGAAGGATGTCGGTTCGTCTGTACAGACTACAGGATGTTGTATAGTCTCTACAGATTACAGGATGTCGATCTGACTGTACAGACTTAAGTAAATCGGTTCGTCTGTACAGACTACAGGATGTTGTATAGTCTCTACAGATTACAGGATGTCGATCTGATTGTACAGACTTAAGGAAGTCGGTTCGTCTGTACAGACTACAGGATGCTGTTTAGTCTCTACAGATTACAGGATGTCGTTTTCTCTGAACAGACTACAGGATGTCAGTTTGTCTCTACAGACTACAGGATGTCGTTTTGTCTATACATACTATAGGATGTCGTTTTGTCTGTACAGACTACAGGATATCGGTTTGTCTGTACAGACTACAGGATGCCGGTTTGTCTGTACAGACTACAGGATGTCGTTTTGTCTATACATACTATAGGATGTCGTTTTGTCTGTACAGACTACAGGATGTCGGTTTGTCTGTACAGACTACAGGATGTCGTTTTGTCTATACATACTATAGGATGTCGTTTTGTCTGTACAGACTACAGGATGTCGTTTTGTCTATACATACTATAGGATGTCGTTTTGTCTGTACAGACTACAGGATGTCGGTTTGTCTGTACAGACTACAGGATGTCGGTCTGACTGTACAGACTGAAGGATGTCGGTTCGTCTGTACAGACTACAGGATGTTGTATAGTCTCTACAGATTACAGGATGTCGATCTGACTGTACAGACTTAAGTAAGTCGGTTCGTCTGTACAGACTACAGGATGTTGTATAGTCTCTACAGATTACAGGATGTCGATCTGATTGTACAGACTTAAGGAAGTCGGTTCGTCTGTACAGACTACAGGATGCTGTTTAGTCTCTACAGATTACAGGATGTCGTTTTCTCTGAACAGACTACAGGATGTCAGTTTGTCTCTACAGACTACAGGATGTCGTTTTGTCTATACATACTATAGGATGTCGTTTTGTCTGTACAGACTACAGGATGTCGATTTGTCTGTACAGACTACAGGATGCCGGTTTGTCTGTACAGACTACAGGATGCCGATTTGTCTGTACAGACTTCAGGATGTCGGTTTTTCTGTACAGACTACAGGATGCCGGTTTGTCTGTACAGACTACAGGATACCGGTTTGTCTGTACAGACTACAGGATGTCGGTTTGTCTGTACAGACTACAGCATGTCGGTTTTTCTGTACAGACTACAGGATGTCGGTTTTTCTCTACAGACTACAGGATGTCGGTTTGTCTGTACAGACTACAGGATGTCTTTTTGTCTGTACAGACTACAGGATGTGGGTTTGTCTGTACAGACTACAGGATGTCGGTTTGTCTGTACAGACTACAGGATGTCGATTTGTCTGTACAGACTACAGGATGTCGGTTTGTCTGTACAGACTACAGGATGTCGGTTTGTCTCTACAGACTACAGGATGTCGGTTTGTCTGTACTGACTACAGGATGTCGGTCTGACTGTACAGACTTAAGGATGTCGGTTCGTCTGTACAGACTACAGGATGCTGTTTAGTCTCTACAGATTACAGGATGTCGATCTGACTGTACAGACTTAAGGAAGTCGGTTCGTCTGTACAGACTACAGGATGTTGTATTGTCTCTACAGATTACAGGATGTCGTTTTCTCTGAACAGACTACAGGATGTCGGTGTGTCTGCACACCTTACAGGATGTCGGTGTGCCTGTACAGATAAAGGATGTCCGTTTGTCTGTGCAGACTACAGGATGTCGGTGTGTCTATACAGACTACAGGATGTCAGTTTGTCTGTACAGACTACAGGATGTCGGTTTGTCTGTACAGACCTCAGGATGTCGGTGTGTCTCTAGAGACTACAGGATGTCGGTTTGGGTGTGCAGACTACAGGATGTCAGTTTGTCTGTACAGACTACAGAATGTCGTTTTGTCTATACAGACTACAGGATGTCGGTTTGTCTCTACAAACTACAGGATGTCGGTTTGTCTGTACAGACTACAGGATGTCGGTTTGTCTGTACAGACTACAGGATGCCAGTTTGTCTGTACAGACTACAGGATGTCGATCTGACTGTACAGACTTAAGGAAGTCGGTTCGTCTGTACAGACTACAGGATGTTGTATAGTCTCTACAGATTACAGGATGTCGTTTTCTCTGAACAGACTACAGGATGTCAGTTTGTCTCTACAGACTACAGGATGTCGTTTTGTCTATACATACTATAGGATGTCGTTTTGTCTGTACAGACTACAGGATGTCGGTTTTTCTGTACAGACTACAGGATGCCGGTTTGTCTGTACAGACTACAGGATGCCGGTTTGTCTGTACAGTCTACAGGATGTCGGTTTGTCTGTACAGACTACAGGATGCCGGTTTGTCTGTACAGACTACAGGATGTCGGTTTGTCTGTACAGACTACAGGATATCGGTTTGTCTGTTCAGACGTCGGTACAGTCTACAGGATATCCTGTAGTCTGTACAGACAATTGATTGTACAGACTTAAGGAAGTCGGTTCGTCTGTACAGACTACAGGATGCTGTTTAGTCTACAGGATGTCGATCTGACTGTACAGACTTAAGGAAGTCGGTTCGTCTGTACAGACTACAGGATGTTGTATAGTCTCTACAGATTACAGGATGTCGTTTTCTCTGAACAGACTACAGGATGTCAGTTTGTCTGTACAGACTACAGGATGCCAGTTTGTCTGTACAGATTACAGGATGTCGATCTGACTGTACAGACTTAAGGAAGTCGGTTCGTCTGTACAGACTACAGGATGTTGTATTGTCTCTACAGATTACAGGATGTCGATCTGATTGTACAGACTTAAGGAAGTCGGTTCGTCTGTACAGACTACAGGATGCTGTTTAGTCTCTACAGATTACAGGATGTCGTTTTCTCTGAACAGACTACAGGATGTCAGTTTGTCTCTACAGACTACAGGATGTCGTTTTGTCTATACATACTATAGGATGTCGTTTTGTCTGTACAGACTACAGGATATCGGTTTGTCTGTACAGACTACAGGATGCCGGTTTGTCTGTACAGACTACAGGATGTCGTTTTGTCTATACATACTATAGGATGTCGTTTTGTCTGTACAGACTACAGGATGTCGGTTTGTCTGTACAGACTACAGGATGTCGTTTTGTCTATACATACTATAGGATGTCGTTTTGTCTGTACAGACTACAGGATGTCGGTTTGTCTGTACAGACTACAGGATGTCGGTTTGTCTGTACAGACTACAGGATGTCGGTCTGACTGTACAGAATGAAGGATGTCGGTTCGTCTGTACAGACTACAGGATGTTGTATAGTCTCTACAGATTACAGGATGTCGATCTGACTGTACAGACTTAAGTAAGTCGGTTCGTCTGTACAGACTACAGGATGTTGTATAGTCTCTACAGATTACAGGATGTCGATCTGATTGTACAGACTTAAGGAAGTCGGTTCGTCTGTACAGACTACAGGATGCTGTTTAGTCTCTACAGATTACAGGATGTCGTTTTCTCTGAACAGACTACAGGATGTCAGTTTGTCTCTACAGACTACAGGATGTCGTTTTGTCTATACATACTATAGGATGTCGTTTTGTCTGTACAGACTACAGGATATCGGTTTGTCTGTACAGACTACAGGATGCCGGTTTGTCTGTACAGACTACAGGATGTCGTTTTGTCTATACATACTATAGGATGTCGTTTTGTCTGTACAGACTACAGGATGTCGGTTTGTCTGTACAGACTACAGGATGTCGTTTTGTCTATACATACTATAGGATGTCGTTTTGTCTGTACAGACTACAGGATGTCGTTTTGTCTATACATACTATAGGATGTCGTTTTGTCTGTACAGACTACAGGATGTCGGTTTGTCTGTACAGACTACAGGATGTCGGTCTGACTGTACAGACTGAAGGATGTCGGTTCGTCTGTACAGACTACAGGATGTTGTATAGTCTCTACAGATTACAGGATGTCGATCTGACTGTACAGACTTAAGTAAGTCGGTTCGTCTGTACAGACTACAGGATGTTGTATAGTCTCTACAGATTACAGGATGTCGATCTGATTGTACAGACTTAAGGAAGTCGGTTCGTCTGTACAGACTACAGGATGCTGTTTAGTCTCTACAGATTACAGGATGTCGTTTTCTCTGAACAGACTACAGGATGTCAGTTTGTCTCTACAGACTACGGGATGTCGTTTTGTCTATACATACTATAGGATGTCGTTTTGTCTGTACAGACTACAGGATGTCGATTTGTCTGTACAGACTACAGGATGCCGGTTTGTCTGTACAGACTACAGGATGCCGATTTGTCTGTACAGACTTCAGGATGTCGGTTTTTCTGTACAGACTACAGGATGCCGGTTTGTCTGTACAGACTACAGGATACCGGTTTGTCTGTACAGACTACAGGATGTCGGTTTGTCTGTACAGACTACAGCATGTCGGTTTTTCTGTACAGACTACAGGATGTCGGTTTTTCTCTACAGACTACAGGATGTCGGTTTGTCTGTACAGACTACAGGATGTCTTTTTGTCTGTACAGACTACAGGATGTGGGTTTGTCTGTACAGACTACAGGATGTCGGTTTGTCTGTACAGACTACAGGATGTCGATTTGTCTGTACAGACTACAGGATGTCGGTTTGTCTGTACAGACTACAGGATGTCGGTTTGTCTCTACAGACTACAGGATGTCGGTTTGTCTGTACAGACTACAGGATGTCGGTCTGACTGTACAGACTTAAGGATGTCGGTTCGTCTGTACAGACTACAGGATGCTGTTTAGTCTCTACAGATTACAGGATGTCGATCTGACTGTACAGACTTAAGGAAGTCGGTTCGTCTGTACAGACTACAGGATGTTGTATTGTCTCTACAGATTACAGGATGTCGTTTTCTCTGAACAGACTACAGGATGTCAGTTTGTCTCTACAGACTACAGGATGTCGTTTTGTCTATACATACTATAGGATGTCGTTTTGTCTGTACAGACTACAGGATGTCGGTTTTTCTGTACAGACTACAGGATGCCGGTTTGTCTGTACAGTCTACAGGATGCCGATTTGTCTATACAGACTACAGGATGCCGGTTTGTCTGTACAGACTACAGGATGCCGGTTTGTCTGTACAGACTACAGGATGTCGGTTTGTCTGTACAGACTACAGGATGTCGGTTTTTCTGTACAGACTACAGGATGTCGGTTTTTCTGTACAGACTACAGGATGTCGGTTTGTCTGTACAGACTACAGGATGTCTTTTTGTCTGTACAGACTACAGGATGTGGGTTTGTCTGTACAGACTACAGGATGTCGGTTTTTCTGTACAGACTACAGGATGTCAGTTTGTCTGTACAGACTACAGGATGTCTTTTTGTCTGTACAGACTACAGGATGTCAGTTTGTCTCTACAGACTACAGGATGTCGTTTTGTCTATACATACTATAGGATGTCGTTTTGTCTGTACAGACTACAGGATGTCGATTTGTCTGTACAGACTACAGGATGCCGGTTTGTCTGTACAGACTACAGGATGCCGATTTGTCCGTACAGACTTCAGGATGTCGGTTTTTCTGTACAGACTACAGGATGTCGATTTGTCTGTACAGACTACAGGATGTCGGTTTGTCTGTACAGACTACAGGATGTCGGTTTGTCTCTACAGACTACAGGATGTCGGTTTGTCTGTACAGACTACAGGATGTCGGTCTGACTGTACAGACTTAAGGATGTCGGTTCGTCTGTACAGACTACAGGATGCTGTTTAGTCTCTACAGATTACAGGATGTCGATCTGACTGTACAGACTTAAGGAAATCGGTTCGTCTGTACAGACTACAGGATGTTGTATTGTCTCTACAGATTACAGGATGTCGTTTTCTCTGAACAGACTACAGGATGTCAGTTTGTCTCTACAGACTACAGGATGTCGTTTTGTCTATACATACTATAGGATGTCGTTTTGTCTGTACAGACTACAGGATGTCGGTTTTTCTGTACAGACTACAGGATGCCGGTTTGTCTGTACAGTCTACAGGATGCCGATTTGTCTATACAGACTACAGGATGCCGGTTTGTCTGTACAGACTACAGGATGCCGGTTTGTCTGTACAGACTACAGGATGTCGGTTTGTCTGTACAGACTACAGGATGTCGGTTTTTCTGTACAGACTACAGGATGTCGGTTTTTCTGTACAGACTACAGGATGTCGGTTTGTCTGTACAGACTACAGGATGTCGGTTTGTCTGTACAGACTACAGGATGTCTTTTTGTCTGTACAGACTACAGGATGTCGGTGTTTCTGTACAGACTACAGAATGTCGGTTTGTCTGTACAGACTACAGGATGTCTTTTTGTCTGTACAGACTACAGGATGTCGGTTTTTCTGTACAGACTACAGGATGTCGGTTTTTCTGTACAGACTACAGGATGTCGGTTTGTCTGTACAGACTACAGGATGTCTTTTTGTCTCTACAGACTACAGGATGTCGGTTTGTCTGTACAGACTACAGGATGTCGGTCTGACTGTACAGACTTAAGGATGTCGGTTCGTCTGTACAGACTACAGGATGCTGTTTAGTCTCTACAGATTACAGGATGTCGATCTGACTGTACAGACTTAAGGAAGTCGGTTCGTCTGTACAGACTACAGGATGTTGTATTGTCTCTACAGATTACAGGATGTCGTTTTCTCTGAACAGACTACAGGATGTCAGTTTGTCTCTACAGACTACAGGATGTCGTTTTGTCTATACATACTATAGGATGTCGTTTTGTCTGTACAGACTACAGGATGTCGGTTTTTCTGTACAGACTACAGGATGCCGGTTTGTCTGTACAGTCTACAGGATGCCGATTTGTCTATACAGACTACAGGATGCCGGTTTGTCTGTACAGACTACAGGATGCCGGTTTGTCTGTACAGACTACAGGATGTCGGTTTGTCTGTACAGACTACAGGATGTCGGTTTTTCTGTACAGACTACAGGATGTCGGTTTTTCTGTACAGACTACAGGATGTCGGTTTGTCTGTACAGACTACAGGATGTCTTTTTGTCTGTACAGACTACAGGATGTGGGTTTGTCTGTACAGACTACAGGATGTCTTTTTGTCTGTACAGACTACAGGATGTGGGTTTGTCTGTACAGACTACAGGATGTCGGTTTGTCTGTACAGACTACAGGATGTCGATTTGTCTGTACAGACTACAGGATGTCGGTTTGTCTATACAGACTACAGGATGTCGGTTTGTCTCTACAGACTACAGGATGTCGGTTTGTCTGTACAGACTACAGGATGTCGGTCTGACTGTACAGACTTAAGGATGTCGGTTCGTCTGTACAGACTACAGGATGTCGATCTGAATGTACAGACTTAAGGAAGTTGGTTCGTCTGTACAGACTACAGGATGTTGTATAGTCTCTACAGATTACAGGATGTCGTTTTCTCTGAACAGACTACAGGATGTCGGTTTGTCTGTACAGACTACAGGATGTCGATCTGACTGTACAGACTTAAGGAAGTCGGTTCGTCTGTACAGACTACAGGATGTTGTATAGTCTCTACAGATTACAGGATGTCGATCTGACTGTACAGACTTAAGGAAGTCGGTTCGTCTGTACAGACTACAGGATGTTGTATAGTCTCTACAGATTACAGGATGTCGTTTTCTCTGAACAGACTACAGGATGTCAGTTTGTCTCTACAGACTACAGGATGTCGTTTTGTCTATACATACTATAGGATGTCGTTTTGTCTGTACAGACTACAGGATGTCGGTTTTGCTGTACAGACTACAGGATGTCGGTTTTTCTGTACAGTCTACAGGATGCCGATTTGTCTATACAGACTACAGGATGCCGGTTTGTCTGTACAGACTACAGGATGCCGGTTTGTCTGTACAGACTACAGGATGTCGGTTTGTCTGAACAGACTACAGAATGTCGGTTTTTCTGTACAGACTACAGGATGTCGGTTTTTCTGTACAGACTACAGGATGTCGGTTTGTCTGTACAGACTACAGGATGTCTTTTTGTCTGTACAGACTACAGGATGTCTTTTTGTCTGTACAGACTACAGGATGTGGGTTTGTCTGTACAGACTACAGGATGTCGGTTTGTCTGTACAGACTACAGGATGTCGGTTTGTCTGTACAGACTACAGGATGTCAGTTTGTCTCTACAGACTACAGGATGCCGGTTTGTCTGTACAGACTACAGGATGCCGGTTTGTCTGTACAGACTACAGGATGTCGGTTTGTCTGTACAGACTACAGGATGTCGTTTTGTCTGTACAGACTACAGGATGCCGGTTTGTCTGTACAGACTACAGGATGCCTATTTGTCTATACAGACTACAGGATGCCGGTTTGTCTGTACAGACTACAGGATGCCAGTTTGTCTGTACAGACTACAGGATGTCGGTTTGTCTGTACAGACTACAGGATGTCGGTTTTTCTGTACAGACTACAGGATGTCGGTTTTTCTGTACAGACTTCAGGATGTCGGTTTGTCTGTACAGACTACTGGATGTCTTTTTGTCTGTACAGACTACAGGATGTGGGTTTGTCTGTACAGACTACAGGATGTCGGTTTGTCTGTACAGACTACAGGATGTCGGTTTGTCTGTACAGACTACAGGATGTCGATTTGTCTGTACAGACTACAGGATGTCGGTTTGTCTGTACAGACTACAGGATGTCGGTTTGTCTCTACAGACTACAGGATGTCGGTTTGTCTGTACAGACTACAGGATGTCGGTCTGACTGTACAGACTTAAGGATGTCGGTTCGTCTGTACAGACTACAGGATGCTGTTTAGTCTCTACAGATTACAGGATGTCGATCTGACTGTACAGACTTAAGGAAGTCGGTTCGTCTGTACAGACTACAGGATGTTGTATTGTCTCTACAGATTACAGGATGTCGTTTTCTCTGAACAGACTACAGGATGTCAGTTTGTCTCTACAGACTACAGGATGTCGTTTTGTCTATACATACTATAGGATGTCGTTTTGTCTGTACAGACTACAGGATGTCGGTTTTTCTGTACAGACTACAGGATGCCGGTTTGTCTGTACAGTCTACAGGATGCCGATTTGTCTATACAGACTACAGGATGCCGGTTTGTCTGTACAGACTACAGGATGCCGGTTTGTCTGTACAGACTACAGGATGTCGGTTTGTCTGTACAGACTACAGGATGTCGGTTTTTCTGTACAGACTACAGGATGTCGGTTTTTCTGTACAGACTACAGGATGTCGGTTTGTCTGTACAGACTACAGGATGTCTTTTTGTCTGTACAGACTACAGGATGTGGGTTTGTCTGTACAGACTACAGGATGTCGGTCTGACTGTACAGACTTAAGGATGTCGGTTCGTCTGTACAGACTACAGGATGCTGTTTAGTCTCTACAGATTACAGGATGTCGATCTGACTGTACAGACTTAAGGAAATCGGTTCGTCTGTACAGACTACAGGATGTTGTATTGTCTCTACAGATTACAGGATGTCGTTTTCTCTGAACAGACTACAGGATGTCAGTTTGTCTCTACAGACTACAGGATGTCGTTTTGTCTATACATACTATAGGATGTCGTTTTGTCTGTACAGACTACAGGATGTCGGTTTTTCTGTACAGACTACAGGATGCCGGTTTGTCTGTACAGTCTACAGGATGCCGATTTGTCTATACAGACTACAGGATGCCGGTTTGTCTGTACAGACTACAGGATGCCGGTTTGTCTGTACAGACTACAGGATGTCGGTTTGTCTGTACAGACTACAGGATGTCGGTTTTTCTGTACAGACTACAGGATGTCGGTTTTTCTGTACAGACTACAGGATGTCGGTTTGTCTGTACAGACTACAGGATGTCGGTTTGTCTGTACAGACTACAGGATGTCTTTTTGTCTGTACAGACTACAGGATGTCGGTGTTTCTGTACAGACTACAGAATGTCGGTTTGTCTGTACAGACTACAGGATGTCTTTTTGTCTGTACAGACTACAGGATGTCGGTTTTTCTGTACAGACTACAGGATGTCGGTTTTTCTGTACAGACTACAGGATGTCGGTTTGTCTGTACAGACTACAGGATGTCTTTTTGTCTCTACAGACTACAGGATGTCGGTTTGTCTGTACAGACTACAGGATGTCGGTCTGACTGTACAGACTTAAGGATGTCGGTTCGTCTGTACAGACTACAGGATGCTGTTTAGTCTCTACAGATTACAGGATGTCGATCTGACTGTACAGACTTAAGGAAGTCGGTTCGTCTGTACAGACTACAGGATGTTGTATTGTCTCTACAGATTACAGGATGTCGTTTTCTCTGAACAGACTACAGGATGTCAGTTTGTCTCTACAGACTACAGGATGTCGTTTTGTCTATACATACTATAGGATGTCGTTTTGTCTGTACAGACTACAGGATGTCGGTTTTTCTGTACAGACTACAGGATGCCGGTTTGTCTGTACAGTCTACAGGATGCCGATTTGTCTATACAGACTACAGGATGCCGGTTTGTCTGTACAGACTACAGGATGCCGGTTTGTCTGTACAGACTACAGGATGTCGGTTTGTCTGTACAGACTACAGGATGTCGGTTTTTCTGTACAGACTACAGGATGTCGGTTTTTCTGTACAGACTACAGGATGTCGGTTTGTCTGTACAGACTACAGGATGTCTTTTTGTCTGTACAGACTACAGGATGTGGGTTTGTCTGTACAGACTACAGGATGTCTTTTTGTCTGTACAGACTACAGGATGTGGGTTTGTCTGTACAGACTACAGGATGTCGGTTTGTCTGTACAGACTACAGGATGTCGATTTGTCTGTACAGACTACAGGATGTCGGTTTGTCTATACAGACTACAGGATGTCGGTTTGTCTCTACAGACTACAGGATGTCGGTTTGTCTGTACAGACTACAGGATGTCGGTCTGACTGTACAGACTTAAGGATGTCGGTTCGTCTGTACAGACTACAGGATGTCGATCTGAATGTACAGACTTAAGGAAGTTGGTTCGTCTGTACAGACTACAGGATGTTGTATAGTCTCTACAGATTACAGGATGTCGTTTTCTCTGAACAGACTACAGGATGTCGGTTTGTCTGTACAGACTACAGGATGTCGATCTGACTGTACAGACTTAAGGAAGTCGGTTCGTCTGTACAGACTACAGGATGTTGTATAGTCTCTACAGATTACAGGATGTCGATCTGACTGTACAGACTTAAGGAAGTCGGTTCGTCTGTACAGACTACAGGATGTTGTATAGTCTCTACAGATTACAGGATGTCGTTTTCTCTGAACAGACTACAGGATGTCAGTTTGTCTCTACAGACTACAGGATGTCGTTTTGTCTATACATACTATAGGATGTCGTTTTGTCTGTACAGACTACAGGATGTCGGTTTTGCTGTACAGACTACAGGATGTCGGTTTTTCTGTACAGTCTACAGGATGCCGATTTGTCTATACAGACTACAGGATGCCGGTTTGTCTGTACAGACTACAGGATGCCGGTTTGTCTGTACAGACTACAGGATGTCGGTTTGTCTGAACAGACTACAGAATGTCGGTTTTTCTGTACAGACTACAGGATGTCGGTTTTTCTGTACAGACTACAGGATGTCGGTTTGTCTGTACAGACTACAGGATGTCTTTTTGTCTGTACAGACTACAGGATGTCTTTTTGTCTGTACAGACTACAGGATGTGGGTTTGTCTGTACAGACTACAGGATGTCGGTTTGTCTGTACAGACTACAGGATGTCGGTTTGTCTGTACAGACTACAGGATGTCAGTTTGTCTCTACAGACTACAGGATGCCGGTTTGTCTGTACAGACTACAGGATGCCGGTTTGTCTGTACAGACTACAGGATGTCGGTTTGTCTGTACAGACTACAGGATGTCGTTTTGTCTGTACAGACTACAGGATGCCGGTTTGTCTGTACAGACTACAGGATGCCTATTTGTCTATACAGACTACAGGATGCCGGTTTGTCTGTACAGACTACAGGATGCCAGTTTGTCTGTACAGACTACAGGATGTCGGTTTGTCTGTACAGACTACAGGATGTCGGTTTTTCTGTACAGACTACAGGATGTCGGTTTTTCTGTACAGACTTCAGGATGTCGGTTTGTCTGTACAGACTACTGGATGTCTTTTTGTCTGTACAGACTACAGGATGTGGGTTTGTCTGTACAGACTACAGGATGTCGGTTTGTCTGTACAGACTACAGGATGTCGATTTGTCTGTACAGACTACAGGATGTCGGTTTGTCTGTACAGACTACAGGATGTCAGTTTTCTCTGTACAGACTACAGGATGTCGGTTTGTCTGTACAGACTACAGGATGTCAGGTTGTCTGTACAGACTACAGGATGTCGGTCTGTCTGTACAGACTTAAGAAAGTCGGTTCGTCAGCACAGACTACAGGATGCTGTTTAGTCTCTACAGACTACAGGATGTCTGTTTGTCTGTACAGACTACAGGATGTCAGTTTGTCTGTACAGACCACAGGAAGTCGGTTTGTCTGTACAGACTACAGGATGTCAGTTTGTCTGAACAGACTTCAGCATGTTGTTTTGTCTGTAAAGACTATAGGATGTCGGTTTGTCTGTACAGACTCCAGGATGTCAGCTTGTCTGTACAGACCACAGGAAGTCGGTTTTTCTGTACAGACTACAGGATGTCAGTTTGTCTGTACAGACTTCAGGATGTCGTTTTGTCTGTACAGACTAGAGGATGTCGGTTTGGGTGTGCAGACTACAGGATGTCGGTGTGTCTATACAGACTGCAGAATGTCGGTTTACCTGTACAGACTACAGGATGTAAGTTTTTGTGTGCAGACTACAGGATGTCAGTTTCTCTGTGCAGACTACAGGATGTCGGTGTGTCTATACAGACTAAATGATGTCGGTGTGTCTGCACTCACTACAGGATGTCGGTTTGTCTG